>JBCAUI010218749.1:0-16668 GCA_038406195.1 Haplosyllis anthogorgicola
TCATGCATGTACGCATGCATGCACACACACACACACACAGACCTCATCCCCATACAGAATAACAATACTTTATGGTGTTGGGGATGAGGTTCCGGGATGGACCCCCCCCCCCCGTCAGGAACGTGACAGTTTTCGGTCCTTAAAATTGTTAGAAAATGATTTGGGCTATGATTCTTTTTTGTTTGTTTTGGGTTTTTTTGGTTACAATTCCTTATTTTTTTGGGAGCGGTGCGAAATGTAGTCCCAACAAATGATATGGTCTGTTCTCCGGGTAAGAAGTTGCGCTATTTTGGCTTTTTGCTACATTCGCACCAAGAAGCGCACTCACCGATCTTGATGCAGCTGTCTGTCTGTTGGTCACCACATTCTTCTGCTGTAAAACGAACTTTTAGCTGTGAAATCATATTGCCATGAAAAAATTCTTTATCATTATACCAAAATTACCAATTATTTCATTGCCGTTTATAGTATTAACTGTGCAAAGATTCATCATATTAAAATAATATTTTTCCAAAAAAAACCAAACTCCGAGGAAGCAATTTAGAATTTCAGTAACAAATCTCATTGTTGGATGCTTATTTATCAATCGCCTTTAAAACAAATTTTTTTTTTTTTATCAATAAAGCACAGCCCAACCTTCAATAAGGAAAACGCCCACCCCCCTTTTACTTGCGCCATGCCGTATTTATCCGTAAAATGCACGTTCTTTGTTTATTAATGTAGTATTACAAGAATCCATCATGTTTGACAGGGCTCTGTATTTGTAAAGAAGACTTATGACACCAGAAGCAGCTGGAGTAAAATTGGAATTGACCGTGGCGGTTCCTTTCCCTTATTTACACACAACGAGGTGAAGTCCCCCCCCCCAAAAAAAAACCCTTATTCAAGAGACGAAATTATTTTTCATCCGAGGGGGAAAATATACACCGGTTAAACTATTACACGTTGCAACTCAATGGCGATAAAAATACTTGCAAACAATTTATAGAAATACCGTGTGTAATGGGAAGACTAGAAATTTTTATGGTTTTTTTCGTCATTAATTGTCCTTGATATATCAGAAACAACATATTGAAATTTTGTAATCAAATTTAAACATTTAAAAAATAAGCCATATTTTTGGTTAAATTCCGCCCTCCCCCTCCCCACCCCAAATGCGATAAATAATGAACCGTTCTCTAATGAAATCAAGCTTCCTTTACAAGACCCTTTTTTTGTCACTTCATATGAGGAACCGGGTTTCGCTGCCTAATTGCAGGTTTTATTCAGGTCAATCCCATACAGTTTGCCTGTTCGTTTTGAAAATGTTCGGTCGACTGTTCGGTCGACTGTGCACAATGTGTTAATTATGTACACTACTTCCTTTTGAGTGCAACAATTAACGTTGCCTCAGAGACCGATTTTATAAACCGAGCGTCTCGGTGGAAAACAATAAACGCTCGGAAAGGCGCTTTTAAATAACGTTGAACGTGAAAAAAAATATTGGGAGGGGGTAAGCACCTAGAATCTCCCAATTTTTATGTTCGAAACCCGCTGCTCGGGCGATATCGATAACACTAACAGCGCGTCTGCACAAACTAAATGCACCTTAATGCGCCAACGGTAACGATGTAATGTTAAGCCAATGCGGCTAACGCTCACGGCAGGCTGACTGCATGCTAAACGCACCAAAATTTAGTTTATGAAGACGCGCTGTAACTAGGTCCGTGATACCTGAGCTTATTTACATTCCGACCGTTCTCGCGTGAACGGCCACCAAAGGCCTACAGTATTGTTGAAACCAAACACAAAAATAAGTAAATGTGAAACAACATACCAGCTCATAGTTGACAGGCGCTTGACATGGTGACACCACCTGCAAAATATACGAAAGCTGATTTGAATAAATATAAAACACCAATATATTGTACAGTAATGATTTTGAATGACAAAATTGCAAGTTGCCATCGTGATTTATTCCAGTAGATCTTCCCCTAGTTGAATCCATTAAGTTCTTGAATTCTAAAAGTCACGCAAGCGCCACATCCACCCTGGCTTTGAAAGTTGAAATAGAAATCTATGGGCAAGTCCGAAACAGGGGGTACCAGTGGCCCCAAAAATGGACAACAGGTTAGAATTGGTTTATTGTAGGTTAACCAAGAATACGTCAGACTACAACTTTAGACGTCGCCGTCATATCGTTCAGAGTGTGGAACACTGTAGCCTTTCTGTTCAACTTTAACCAAACTGCAGCTAAAGTCAAAATCATTCAGATCCCATCTGCTGAGGGCTGTTAAATTCTGCAATTTTACACTTGATTAGCTCCTAGTGATAGATGACATAATAATGATATTTCCTGAGGTAAAGACTGTGTACACATACACAAGTATAGAATATCCAGCATTTTTACTCGCTGTCTGACATTCAAGAGGCTACAAGGTGCAAACTTGTATTACAAGGGCAGAATGATATATCAATGAATACATTGTGAGGGTGGGAAAAATTCAAATTCATGGTTTTCATAAAAGAGTTGCATGATAAAGCTACATTGGTCCCCGTCTTGTTTTTAAATTTATGAAATTAGGCCTAGTAGAAACAGACTTAATTTCGCTAGATATTAATGAAAAATCTATTCGAAAACTTTTGCGACAACTGGTGCAAATGCAATTTGTTGCACTAAATTGCCACCAAATTTTCCTCAGCGTTACATTACATTTATTCGGAAAGAGCTAATAAAATTACACTGAAAATGTCTGGCGAACAATTTCGCAAATATTCAATTGTACTATTACTTGCAATGACCCGATATGACACCATTGTATTGAACACCTATTAATTACCCAATTCAATATACCATCAATACCAAATCAAACTGAGCCACAGTAAACAACAAAGGTTCTATTCTTAATCACGGCATCATGTGATTAAGGCTAATGATGAAAATTACTCAGAGTAGGCACTATAAACAGTCATGCTAAGAGGGCCAATTTGTAGGAAATCATTCCTATTGATTGGTTGTCAATAAAGCTATCATTCCTGTATCAACAGGGATCAGCAATTAAATATCAACCATGGAAATCAAGGATCATCTTTCACTTTGAATTTACTGGCTTCATTCATAATCAATGAAAGTATTGAAATGATTAAAATGGTATTACGGCAACACCTATAAATCCTCACCTGGGAAAGTCTCATTTGTTTAATAGAGGAATTATCAATAAATATATTTCCAATTATTATTAGTGATTTTATGTAGTAAATCAAGATGTATAGAATGGATCAATAAGAGCTGATCCGACCACAAACATCTATACGGTGTATATTGGTATTGAGAAGACCACCCATTATTAGTCTGATATGAGCACTAATAACAGTTGACTTGGAGCTCGGGTTGAATTATGTGTTACACCACATAGTGGGTTTACATTAAACCGTAGATACACAACAGCCTAAAAAGAATTTCTTCACAAGTTTTATGAAATATTTAGCATCTGAGCCTAATCAGAATAAAGTACACAAAAGGAGCACCAATCGAGTCATTACTCAATGAGCTGATGTATTCGAATATTTTTTTGGCTCAATTGGCTCAATGTGAACAACATGTGACATTGTCATCTTGCGTGCATTCCAATTTCACCAGTATCACTGACTGTATCACAACAGTACATTGTCCAAATGAGAAATGGTCTCTGATTTGCATGGCAGATTTAACTGCTGATCCTCATGATATTGTTATTATTCTATTGGCAATTACTCGATGTAAATCAATTCCAGTATTGCAATTATCATTCCGCGAAAAATAATCAACAGTGAAAAGGGATGATTTTAGTTATTCTAACGAAAGTTTTTGTCTCGAAACACATGGGGATCGCTTCACTTTCCCAATTCTGTACAAAGTAAATGGCTATTCTATGATAGGGCAGCTTCAATAGGCCCAGATATGTTCATTTGGAGACATGGGCATCTGATATTGATTGACATTGTATTTCTGAACATTCTTACATGCATCTTAATAACACACCCATGCGATGCTACAATGAATGTCATAACCAACCACGTGTGATGCATCAATTGATTGCGATGTACATTGCCATAAGGTCTCTGGTTTTCTTGGTGTCCTTCAACACTGCATAATTTTCTTGAAATACACGTCCTTGACACAGATACAGATTCTTGTCATAATTGCCTGACAGAGTTTTCCGAGCATTAAGAGATTTCAATTCAGATCCGTTTTTGACACGGAACAATATAAGTAAGTCGGCTTTCACATGACAGAAGGCAATATATTCATACTTATGATACGTTAAATTAATTATGCAGTGTGCAGTCTGATAAATTGCGATTTGATAATTAGTCATTTCCGATTCTTTACGGCAGTTTATTTAGAACCTTTGGGCGTGGTAAAACCGGTACCTAAATGGCACTGTGATTAACAAGGAATGCAATCGATAACTTTAGATTGGCATATGATGACTCTATTGAACATTTATTGATTAAAGAAAATCAATGGTCATCCAGGATTGTCCTGAATCGCTGAAAACTCTTTACTTACTTTAATCATCTTAACTTCGAGACAGTGATTTCTGTGCGATCAAATGTTTTGCGAAAGGATTATTCGTCTACGTTTAATATACTATCATAATCGCTCATTTACTGTTGAATACAGTAAACTCTGATACATTATGTGTCGAGGACCAATGGCCAGTAAAGATTGCAACTGAACATTTACCACATGTCATACATTTGATTGTCTTTCAGTATTTGTACACAACCCTCTGTAATTGCCGCTGAAGTAAATAGAAAATCATTGGACCAATGAATCAAAAAACATGAAGTATGAAGAAATACAAGATATCTTTTAGAATATGATTTCAGCTCATGATCAGTTCAATTTCAAGGTGAATGCCAATGGGGCTTCCAGCTTCTTGGAATGAATGGAGATATAAATGGCATGTAGCAGTTAACTCAGCTACATCTTATGAACATCATATTCTGGTAAAGCCGTACCTATAAAATTTGAAAGCAATGTGAATTATCCAAATGCTGCATAGCACATTGCTACCTTTTTCTTCGTAATGATAAAGTTTCGAACTTTATGTGTCGAACATTTTGAAGATGTGCATATGATTGTTTCAGAAAAAATAATATCTGCATCAGTATCTATAATATTTAAATCTTACCTGGTACTTGTGTTCTGAAGCATGATGAATGCAGGCACACGGCACACACAGCCTCATGGCAAGAAAACAAATCCTTTGTTAAATCCAATTACTATAAATGCGTATGATATGTATATTCCCAGAAAATATCACAGAATATCAGTTTAGTATTGAGTATTTGTCTTAAGCCCCCTTTTTTAATAAATCAAATGGTTTGGTTTAACTTCGTTCCAGCTACTCCAATAATAACGTTGATTATCCATTCATTGAGTTTCATACTTATTCCCTGATATTATTCCTTGACTATCTTTGTGGCATGGAAAGTACATGTATATGTCTGGATTTCAAAGTTCACTGTAGTAATGGTGCACTGTAAACTTAAACTCTCTGACTTAAATCGCTAAGTTGACATTCATTAATACTTGTAGCAGACTATAATCAACTTTGGAAGTTCCCTTCTCAGAATCTGAACATTCAACCTAGATGTGCCAACGATTGCAGCACAAAAGAAAACAAATCCAAGTCTCACGTTTCCAAACCTAATCGTCATTTATCATTGTAATGGAATTTCTAGGTCTCCTGCACTTTAGACAATTCATTAGCTAAACACCCTGACAATTAGAAAACGAAACACTATCAAATGACCATCAATTTACATCAATATCACCTCATTTGACATAATGACTTGAAAGGAAGAAAACATTCAGTCTGATCCAGTCATTAAACTGACGACTGTTACCAAAACTTGCAACGCATGATGTTATCCTAATTAACACATTACACGTTGTACTAAAGTCATCAAAGCAAGCTACTCTTTTGAAACCAATGCATCCCGAACACTGCCAGATTCATATGCCTACCTCTGAGAAAATGTCAAATTGCTCAGCCGTAATGTAACTTATCAATAAACCAACATTACGAATAGCATTCCTTCATTTCAAGAACATGATGCCCTTCATCAATTTCCCATAGTTCACCTCTACAAGTATATCAAACCGCTGACTGCACTCACTAACGATTATAATTTATAACGTTCGCAAGTTTCGTAACATTTAACATTGCGTCCGACATCGCAAAATATTTTCCCAGTACAAAGCTGTAATTTCCTGAACATGACTGAGTAATTCTATGAGCATTGTTGAGTAACCTACATCTCCAAATTACTGTTTTCCCTGTAAAATGTACAGCTATTGTAACATTTGTGTACAGAATAAAGATAATTTAGGAGGCAAAAAGGAGTCTTCAAGCAAAGACTTTATTGTTAGGGATGCCTCAAAATGCAATCATGATTACTGCTTCCCTAGTGGGTAGAATCTACATAAAACTGTAAAGCTGGAAATTTTACAAACCAATGCTTCGGGAACTTGTGTACCATTGTCCTCATGACCATTATCCTCATTCAGGTATGTTTCAGTTTACATTAAATGTACACTTAGTGTGAAAGAAAAGAACATAATATTATCAAAATAATACCAAGTTCACCCGACAAAAAATGAAACTATAAAATATTTATTTGCCAAATTTTGGCCAAATTGTCATTACGCAATTAATTGGAAGCATTTTGTATCTTCAAGTAAACTCTTTCAAGTACCAACACCCATGGATATGTATTTTCCTGATCACTTTTGTTTGAATTTACAAACAACATAAGTGAACAAGGTTGAACAGCTTTACCAGAGCCAAAAGGTTGGGATCATCAATAACGAATCTGGTTCATCAAAATTCCAAAATCAATCATAACTGATATGCGTTTACTCTTTTGGGTATGGGCCTCATCATACCAAGGGGTCAACTTTGGGTCAAAAGTTGGATGCCTGCTGAAATTGTATTATATGTGTAAGAGAACCAAAATTTTGTTCTAACAATGAAGAGGCGTCAGTTTTCAAACATTAATACCATGGATCAAGAATAAATTTAAAATATATCAGCCACTAAAGTATAAAATTTGGTATATATGCCAGTTTAAGGCATCAGGCATCAGAAACAGATTCTGACCTAACATATTCGCTGTCTAATATGCTTTATGAATATTGACGGATTTGATTAATTGGTTGTATCTTTTTGAGTGTGTTGAGGTGCATCTTAATAATGATCTCAGGAGATGGAACAACGGATGCTGCCATCAAAGATATTTGACGCCTCAGTGCGTGCATTTCTGCGCTCACTTTGTTGATTTTCTTATTTCTCATTGCTTGTCGCTTTGACTCTTAGTATGCATTTAGCGATAAAAAAAATCTGCTTATGTTCCCACCGAATAATATCAACAATAATTTGTCCAGCACTCGAAAACGATTTACTCCTTTAACAAGAACTTCCAACTAAAATTGAAGATAAGGAACTGTCTAACTGCTTGATATCCAGTCATCAATATTCCACGTTATATAAATCTTTGTTGGAATTTGTCTACATTTAGTTAAATCCTTAAAGAATTTAGGATAAACTGACCGAAAACATCTTCCTTAATGCACAAAGCCATCCTCACTGCAGAGAAGATTTAATAGGTCCCTTGTCCAATAGTCCCCATTTGGTGATATTGCAATGAAGATATGAGGCAGCTTTTGTGGTCTTGAGATGCCATAAGCCAATGTATTCAGAATTATGTAATGCCCCGCGAATTCTGGTGCGAAATTTGACAAATTTGTCCCCTGTAAAGGGAATTTGCTTTATCAAACAAACATAGATCTATTTTAAGGAGGTTATTGCATTTTCTTAGCATCATTTTTGAACCAGTGCGCACTTTGACTGTTTCATTTACGCATGCCTACATTCCAATTGCGTTAATTTAAAGGTAATGCATGTTTTTACGGCAAGGATATTTAATTTGATTTATTTTTAAATAACGCAAGTTGCATGCATGAAAGTTAACGAATGAGCTTATTAATTGACAAGAGTGCAGTATTTTAAGAAAAGAACCGCGAAATAAATTGCCCCCCAAAAAAATATGCACAAATAATAAACTACGATAAATTGCTACCTTAAATTTTCTACTTTTACAGTGGCCAAAGACTCCAAGTCGACCAAAGCACGCGTAACTTTCACACCTTTGCCTTTCTGAACCAACGACCCCTTGGTGTCAGTGACCGGTCTAGGTCAGTCCACCCACACATTTTGACTGCATTTAATATTCCAGGAACTGACTATATTACCCATTATTTTCTCAGGTTTCTATTCACAATCTCATATTATTGGAAAGTATGAGTAACAATCATACCTGTACACTAAAATAACAGGGGAATTTATTGATAAGCAGACCGTAGAAAATTGAGTACAGTGACTTATCAATGACCACCCAGGGGCTGCTGTCTATAAATACAAACTCATATATTTATAAATATTAAATACAATAAACTTCGGCAGTCACTGATGTTGAGACTTTCCCTCTAAGTAGCAATCATTGAATGAAAAACTTTCTCAGACTCATGTGGCTTAAACTCACCCTGTGCAAAGATAGTAAATTTGCATCTTTTGAAAATGGTTTGGTATAGCTTAATCAACCGCACTTGGTATGTAAATCACTGGCGTATTGATATGGCTGTTCTTCAAGTGAAATTGTACCAGAAACAAGGATCATTATACAAAGAATGAATCTGATTCCTATGCCTTCATGTACGAAACACGCTTGATCTCAAAAGCGCCAGCAATGTTTTGCTTAGCATTTAAAACTGGAAACGACTAGAAATGAGACAATAAGACAAACAGTCAGGGTGTACCAGATCTTCCATTTTCAGTAAATCTACCCCTCGAGGCCCAGATATCAAAGGGGCATTTATTTGGCTTACCCCTGGGGTTTATTTTCTGTAATTTTTATCAGATATAGGGAGTTTGGTATAGATAAGTTGCTATTCACAACTATTTCAATCATTTGATATTTGTGGATTGATTTCTATCAGACTAATCAGACAAAATCTGGAACATATCAACATGATCAGGGGAGATATATTCCTAGAAGCGATTTTCCATGAAATTGGTATCTGGAATTGGTTACAGTCGAGACGATTAAATCGGATCTTGCAAGAATTGGGTTACTTCATACTTTATACTCAAATTGGCAACATCAACGATGATGACCATCTGCACGTAATTGTAGAAATCTAAACAATGACAGATTGTATCTGTACTTCTGTACAAAGTACTCTGTACCTATCTATGCAACTAAAAGATCTGTAACGTGGCAACAATTTTTTCATAGCCAGCAACATAAGTTGTGAAATTGCAAGTTTATATTTTGAAAATGCATCATCAAACAGACTGTGATAATACTAATGCAGAACTTTCATTAAAATAAACACATTTCGGTCAGCAGGCGTTCGCCGTCGATTACGTTCGAGCGTTTCACTTTACTTTTTCAATGATCTGAAATCTACAACTTAAATTTTATTACTCCTTACTTTTCTGCTTGAAAGTTACACAAGCATATCGCGTGGGTCTGTTAGATAATTGAATTCTTAAAATCACAGGTGTTCCTGTCTGGGATTTCACTTTGTTGCTCTTTGAGCCTTCAATTTGGATTAAAGACTTCATGCATTTTCGTAACAATTCGGCATGCGTGCAACATAAAGCGATAATACCTTCTTTGAGATGCCTAGAAAGATTAGCAAACTTGTACAGCTTATTGTAAATGCTCAATATTTATCAGTTTTCCTCGTGAAAGGTCAAGAGCTGTTTTAAGATCAAGTAAACGCGGTCCTACTATCAGTCAATAAAGTCAAGTTTTTAGCACTTGATTGGCACCATGAGGTAAAAATATTACAATTTTTCACTGATTTTTTTGCTTGAGCATTGCTACTTCCAGAAAGAAAATATCAAATGCAAAAATGTCCCTTGCCAAATGTTTTCTTTGGGATAATATCAAAGAAAGAATGCAAACTTTGATAAAAATTATTACCGCATAGCAACTTCGTCGATGTGCATAGGTCAATAAGTACATTTAACAAAAGGTATGAACAGTATTACAGAATCGCAAAGGACAGGCAAGTAGAATAGAACATGCACTGTTACTAGTTATACATCCAATTGCATTGGTCTTCTTGAGTGAGTGCGTTGCCTCCACTGCACAACTGATAAAATTTCGTTTATTTACAGTGGTGATTTACAACAATAAAGTCGAGTCCTTCACAAACTATGTGTACATCAAATATTAATACAGATCTCTTGACAGCGCCTTACAAAGCCTCCTATCACAGCTATTCCATTATCCTGCCACCTCTTGGCAATAAGGTCCAAGTGTGATCAGTGGTTCAAAGGCAGCCGCCTCATCACTGCTGTGGTAATCATTCAATACTCTCAAGGGTTCCACTACTCCAGTGGCTCTCTGATTCGAATCCATGCAAATATCAATGGTAAAGGTAAGGTTGCCTTGCCATTGGTGACAGTGAACATGGGCCATTTACAACAACGTACTTAAGTACGCCTCAGTGCCTAAAATGAGCAGCAATAGATTTTATAAGGTCCCTTTCTTTAGGCATGTCCGATTCCAAGCAGGGCAAACGAACAGGACTTTGGCTGAACTAGCTACGAAATACCGTCTATCTTCCACAATAATTTGCACTTCATGAGATTCCAATACGAGAATGACCTATTTTAAATTTGACCCGCCATTACCGACCCTCCAGAAAAGACAAAAGCAAGTTCAAGGTCACACAGTACAATGATGCATGCGTAAGGTCGTGGAGTACACTGTTGCGATATTAATTTAATCTACAGTGAGAGTTCCACCTCTTGTCATATTAAGTCGTAGCAAAGGAGTGGCCATATTTACTAACTTATCTCAAGTGTCAAGTTGTTTTCCTCCAAGAATGTTTGTAAACGGAAAAGTGCACGACACCAGAAAACTCCTTTGATCAGAACGAATATACTAAATCTTCGTGTTTTTATAAAATTTTCTAAAAAAATATTCTTGTAACTTTCTAATATTGCTGATGTCAAAATAAATCAACAACGAACAGAATTTACTTTCAAGAAATGGTGTCTGCAAACTTCACATTCAAACGTATTTTCCTCGGAACCATTTACTTTCATATTCTACGTGCAGGGTATTCAAAAATTTCAATGTGTTCTCGTTGTAGTCGATTGTATATACACCACTCCAGTGAAATCAAAAATCCAGATACATGTACAATTAAATTCCTTTTTGGGTATGTAGTGTTAATTGACTAATTTCTTGTTTTATACTTTGATGTCCATATGCTTTAATCCAAGAATCTCAAAGCGGAATGCTTAAAACTCTCGACAGTCTTGACGGCACAATGCAAAAATTGTAATCCTTGATATAAATTAGTATATTCCAGATTTTACATGTACAGAATTGACTTCATCAAATACTACACATAACTAGAAATCAAGATATAATTATTTTTCACTTTCACGGATGTATTCTTCCTTCGCTATATGTCTTGGCACTCCCACCGCCAGGAATCAACTATCCAAACTTTCCAAGAGGAAAAAAGCCTTGAACCTGTATCCATCAATTCTGATATATTAACTTAACCCACTGCTTCCGGCATTCAGAATGCGCCTTCCAACTGATACGGTTAGCACTTACAAATAAGGCCGTTTCATATAATTTTCTGCATTACATTTTGCGCTGCACTTTAAACTTCAAACGTTTTTCACAAAATTCCCAAACAAAATTAAAAAGAAAGAAAGAAAACATTGGCAATAATATCACCGACGGTATTTTGTCATTTTGAAAAGTCGAGGCCCTGCATCCAATAGACTAAAAAGAGGCTATAAAATAACCCAATTTTCGGTGCTTTGCAATGTTCGAAAGCAACTGACGAATTACTTTTCTGGTCAGCAAAATATTCTTTTGGGCACATTTATTCAAATTGTATTCGTTGCACATGTACATCGTGAAAATATGGAAAGAAACGGCGACTAAAACGTTCTATGTAAACCGACCATTTAGTTTTGAATACGACAAAACGACGGTAAAGTAATGGACTTGAGTATTATGTAAGTTTCATACCGAAAAGAATCCTGTACTGATTTGACACGTCTCAGTAAGAATGGGTTAAACTTTGATTTCATCTGACTGTATCAAAATACCACAGCAAGTAAAACTCCGTAGACATCCGAGAGTAACGCACACATCTGAGCATCCACTATTGACTTACATCCGTTTTCTTTGTGAATTTACTGATCGGTCTGGGAACTCGCTTTACCACTTGAGTTGCAATTCGAACTTGACTACGTAATATGTCCACTAAGTAATATGTATTAGGTACTCAGCATCTGATTAAATTTCGGCATGTAAAACCCCTTCTACTGCACCTAAATGATTAAGAGTTTCATGTACAATTCTAAATCACCCTTTCTATTTCATTCTGTAGGCAATTCCATGTCTAATATGATCGCATGAATTACGTCAGTTCTACTACCAACAGAAAATACTCAGCTCGAAAGAAGTCTTTGAAAGGTCTAATTATGATTTCTTTATTATTCATGATTGGACATACACTTACCAAGCAAAGTAAGCACGATGTTTATTAGGTAATATTCCTTCTTAATGTGGGGGATGGAATTAAATGTTTAATTGCCTAGATATTAATGTTGGCATCTTGTTGAGAAAATGAGAAACTGTCTATTCTCCATTTCAATTTTTTCACTCTACAACACTTAAGACCTAGCCGTATTATTTTCTCGTAACTATGATAATGTATCCGAATAAAAAAATGGGGTATTTTTTCATGATAAGGAATTTTTGTAGCTATCGCATTTTACTGACATCTTTGGAGAAAGAATGAGTCATTAATAAATTGGTGAATAAAGTTAAATTAGGATGTCAAGATGTCATCTTCCTGTAAAATTGCTTCTGCAGGAAGAACAGCTCTAACCGTAAAAAGTATCATTATTAAATCTTCGCTTCATCTGCATGGTGACGGTACGGTACGCCATGCGTAAAAAGGCCTATGTATCTACATTCTGTGGTAGTCACGGTTCAATATGAAAACTCCTCTGTGTCAACTCCTGGGAAGCTTTTGTATTTTATCAATCAGGTACGAAAAGTCAATATAACATCAATGATGTCTTCCAGTGACCACTAATAGTCCTAAGTACCTATTCTTGTCAATGGCCAAAAATATTCAATACTGAAATAACAAAAAATTAATCAATTCAATATGAGAAGCTAACTACATTTCTTCAACATAAATGTACTTCTTTCTCTAATATTGCCCTTCAATCCCTGTGATTTAAATTTCCTAGTTTGGGATTGCTTATTTCTCTGGTGGTGGTAGAGTCTGTAAACACTGTAAGACATTTGACCTACATCTACAATTATGGATCACTTCCATGGAGACCAACAACACTTACCCTTATAAAATTTCTAATGCTACAATAGAACACTTCTCTATCTCTTTATGCTTTGGTCTTCAACAGCTATTTCCATCTTTTTCACAGCTTTTATCCAAATCAATACATTCTACATGATTTAAAGAATCCTTTTCAAGTCATTGAGTGCTTGATAAATATGATTTGACAAATGATACAATATGATTGGCCAGGAGTTCCCTCCAATTTCCCATGAGACCATGGGGCAACTCAGTGAGGGAAGTTTTAGGGTCACAAAAGGGATAGTATGGTCCTCGTATCCCCAATAAGTCATAAATGAAGGACCACAGGAGGGTTAATGATAGAATTTTGGGCAGGCATCAAGTGTAACAAAATGATCACGTTCAATCAGATTGATCACACATCATCATGGGAAGGCAGTGCGCGATAATGGCGTTCATTGAAGCAAATTATACCAGAACTGGTAACAAAGGTGTAAGAAGTGGTACTTGGGAACCTAGACAGGGATACTAACCATTGTTTGCTAGAATCTCAGATCCTCTGATCGTGAATACTTTTATTATCTCGATAACAATAGCCAAAATCATTCCAGACATTTTCCTTCATTCCATTCACAGCCAGCTCACCCATCTTTGACCTCATTTCAAGAAATCTTTCTTGCAGACATTCATGAAAAGGATTCGACACCTTACGTCTACATTGTGTCTGTTACACTCAGTGCTAAATACTCCCTTCAATCGAACAACGTTACTTCAGCACCGTTTATGACCTTTCTAAATCACAGGTAATCCTTTCCATGATCTCGTTAACAAATTTTATACTAATTTGCTCACCATAGGATCTTTTCTAATCAGTTAATCTCTCTTATTATATTCCTCATGAAACTAGCCAATAAATCTGAACTGTCATAATTGGGAGCAAAACGGGCCGGTGCCACAAGGTTACAGATGAAATACCTTATTGACAACCAAATGTCAATTGAGAGATGGGTTATAAAATAGGATGCCGTCCCATTTGGGAAGATTCAAAATTGTTTTCAATCATCGAAAATGATTCACGTCTTCCACGCACAATGGTGATTGAATAACCCAGTGATAATATTTCCTCATTAATTTGACGCAGGTTACTCAGTTCTTCTCTTATTTGCACTGACATGCATGGGAGCTTATAATCTGAAAGGGAAACTATGTCCGCTTTTAATCTACATAGTCTACAATTGTGGCAAAACCGAACTCAGAAATCAACGGGCCATTCCAGGTCAGTATCGGGGCAAGGAATTGAGTATGGGGTTGTTTGTAAATGGGTGTATGTTTGTGTTTCTGCGAGTGATTTAACAGTATTTTCACTAATATGGTCTTGAACTTGGGACGGAAACGAAGATAAGTTTTGAGGCTTTAAATATCGGAATATTTGGGAAATTTAACAAGAACGTCGACAAAATATCGGACTGTTTAGAAACTTGTGCACGAATAAATAAAACAAAGGGCAGTTAAAGGTCTTGCCCTTGGACATATTCTACACAATATGTGTCTTTCCCCTTCAATGCACAATGAGTCAATATCAACCAATCAATGATGCTGTTACAAGATTAGGCTCACCGTCTCAAGATGTAGACTGATTTCATGGTGCACCAGACTTGCTTATTGACCCTTTTCATTTGTATTTGGATTAAAAGCAGCTTATGGCATTATAAGCTGGATCGTTTTCCTCCAGCAGGAGCACTAGTGCGGTGGTACTCAACATGTGGATTTGACATGATATGACACGAAAGGCTGAAATAAACGAGAACTGTTGTATTTTAAAGTTCCCAACATCTGTGTGTATGAAAGGTCTATGATTTGCTTTCGAATTGGTGATACCTTGAAGAGTTCAATAGTACGCCCGTGAACCATGTAACAGGTTTTTACATTTTAATTTCAGTTAGTTACGTCCTCACTGACTTATCCAAAACGACACATACAGCTGTCCATTCGATAGACTGATTCGTTATAATTACATACTTCATGCTATAATCGAGAAAGGACACTTAAAACTTATCGTAAATGACTAAACACGGAACGTCATGCGGCATTATCCAAAACAAGGTTTTCGTAGAACAAGTAGTTTTGCGTGGGATAGTCCACAAATACCATCAACAATGTTATCTTGTATGGGATATTGTCATTTTTCACCGGACAGAGAATGAAACAAGTCTTCTATCACATTACATAACAGCTGTTTGTTACATTGTGTGGGTGAACGTGTTTTCAAACAAAGGACTGCTTTCAATGCAATAAGGTTTGCCCAATATATGTTTGTTACATTTGGTCAGGACTTTTGTATCACACGATACATTACAGATTCCAACAAACTCGTTATTCATGTGGAACAATTCCTAGTTACTACATTACCAGGTATCTGGTGCCATTGCATGTGTACCATCTCAATTTACTAATGCCACGTATTCACTTAATTCGATGACTTAACCAAGTGAAAACGTATTAACTTTCAGCAGGAGTTGCATGGTCAATACATTCGTGATGGTACATGTCATCAGAACAATCCCAAGTGATCGTTACCACGCCTGGCTCTAAAGCAATCAGATGTAGCCAGCTTATAGGGACCAGCTTTAAAACAATCAGATGTTCCACTCTTGCAAATGCACTCAATCCATTATAGGATAAATTCAATCACGCTCTGGATTGGGTGTTGTTTTACTTTGTACCATGATAATGTAGCAGTGACCTCTCAGACTTGCAGAGGTCACCGAACATCATATGTAATGTTCAGAGTTGCAGGACGCTGAACAAAGAATCTCTTCGCTGTGTAGACGCACCGTGTATCTTTTAACATTCCCTTTTGTGGAACGTTAGTAAAATACTTGAAATAACTTAAATGCCGTTGTTTCACTTTATATTCAAAAAGTTGTCTGAAGGTTTTAACAGCCTTCAGTCTTACTGGGAGTCAAACATTTCTGTGCGTTACTAATTCATCTGTAGATTAATTCTTTTGGTGGCGTTTGAAGTATTTTATTAACTACAGATCTGCAACAGTGCATACGAGTCGAATACACATCAATCCTCAGATAATGTACTGATACCCAGTGAATAATCGAACATCACAATAGAGGAGAAAGTAAATTCATCTACAATACCTTAGTTGCGCTGAAAAAGTCTGGGACCCCGGGTGGGGGGGGGGGGGGTCAGCGCAACTAGGGTCTTGTAGGTGAATTTCCTTTCTCTTCAACAAAAAAACAGCC
>JBCAUI010218860.1:0-31086 GCA_038406195.1 Haplosyllis anthogorgicola
TATCTACACCTTGGAATCATCTCATGGTCAACACCACAGAAGACCACATTTGCCTCCTGTCTGGCACCAAATCAGGTACAATCAGTGAAAACCCTGACACAGGTAACAATTAAAGTTACAGTTTTGAGGTAATTTTTGGAAAATTCAAGGGCAAAAGTGACCTTTCACCAAGTGTAGTGGCCACCTAATAACAAGCTGACAAACCAAACCTAGTGCCATTGAAAGCCGTATGTGGCACCTGCTGACCCACATTCGAGACCTTGTTGTGGTAACATAATTTCATAATTTGTATTCTGATATTGTCTGAGTGTGCACAGAAAACTTTCCGAAATGTTCTTTTACCAATTATTTCAATACTGAACACTTTCTGCCAGACAAAAGTTACCAGCTGATCTGTTACGGCTCCAAAATGGGAAGCAAAAGACAGCAAAATTGGAACTTATCTTTTGATTTATCTGTCAATTGCGACTTTTTCTTGGTGGAACTAACACTGACAGATGACGAAGAATCTAATAATCCACACACATTTGTTTAATATTTACACGACACTGAACAAATATGACACTTGTGGTGATAATGTGCAGCCAAAAGATTAGGGAAACTTAGAGGTTAATTGAGGTAATTTATATGCGATGCAAACACTGCACAGTTTGTTGCAATAGTACAGCAGTTTCAAAGGGTTTTTTTTCCAAAAAAGATAGGGATGGTTATTTTTTTCTTTTAAAAATGTTTAATGCAATTTATTTCATTACTCCTTGGCAAGACCACAACCCCATTGACGACCAAGTTTCTTCCCAAAAGTAGATGGTCGCCCAAAGGAAGGTCTACTGTATCCCTATAAATGTACGCCCCCATCATTACCTTCCTTAAAAAGCCTGACATCCGCGTTTGATTGCAACATATTCAGATTAAAAATAGTATCACTAACCTGACTGTGCAGTCAGCAATTATTTCCTTTCTCTGTCAATATATTTTGATAATGATTGATGTACCACATTAGCTGAATAAAAAACGCGAACATAGGCTCAGAGTTAGTCTTTTCCACACAGAGAAAAGTTAAATAAAACAAAGTTAAACTGGTAAAGAAAGTACAACTTTAACAGTTGAGGTTGTTAGTAATTCTATTATTCGTATCGTGCCACTGACAGAAACAACACTGACTTGAAGTCAATTTTCGCAGGACAAGTTCTTTCTTTTTCAGATATGCAAGTTACGCTTGAAATAAATGTTTAATTTATGATGAATAGAACTAACACAGCTGGTTCTACAATATGAATGGAACTTAATGAATTCCTGTTATATTTCCTCTTAATGCTCCCTGCTCTTTGATATGATACTGAAGCTGACCAACACCCGCCCCTCCCTTTGCATGTTTACACATTGGTCTTTGTTTCTCTGCCAAGGAAGGCTACAGATCTAGTTATCTATTTAACTTCTCTCATCATCTAGATCAAAGAAAGAGTGCAGAAAGGAAACACACCATAAAGGAAAAAGGAATTCAAGCCAGAAGATTCAGTGAAATGTTTTGTAAATTATTACGACAATACAACATTAAATTGTGGTGTGTAACAAAAATACTTTCATCCTAGATCACTTAGCTCTGAGTTAAATTTCCATACATTTTTGTGTCACTATCAATTCAAATAAGATTTCTTTTGTCATTTTACATTGGTAAAAATGCTGGCATGCTCCAGAGTCTACAATACAGAGTATAAAAAGTTCAAAGGATTAAATTTAGAAATGCATGTGTTCAATGAAACTTGAAATTGCCACACTTAATTTTCCAGACTACATGCTACAACTCATCTGTGTGATTGAAGATGGTTTACAATGATAGTATTTAGGGGTGAATTAGGTTTCACCTTTGCCATTCCGTTAGCGAGGACACACCATCTAAATTCATAACAACATGTCACAACAGCTGAATAATGATGTTACACATTGCTTTTCCATAAGAGCACAACGTACATTTCCGTGGCAAATGTAGATACATGACCACAGATCACGGTAAATATGTTGCACGTAAAATTAGATCTAAGAAATATTAGGGGGAAAGCATTAAAATATCTTTTGCAATTAAACTTCCACCTTCAGTTTATCAAAAAGATATTGATATTTCTTTTTTATTGACATGCAGACAGAACAATATCGAATCTAACGAAATAAATAAGTGTGTAGTAGAACCTGTCTTCAACGACGCCTGTCTAGAACGACACTCTATTTCTTACGACACTTCTCACTGGACACAAAGCTGATTGGGCGATACCCTGCCTTTTACGACACTTTTGGGAGGTAAAAACAAAATACTGTATATTTTGATCGAAAGATTGGTAAGATAATATTTGAGAAGTATACTTGTATAACTTTGAATATGATTATTTACTAAGGCTTCAGAAGGAAACAGAAGACAAGAACAGAAGCTCATATATAGACATGTAGATAAACGGAATCTCATAATATTCCTATCAATTCCATAAATCTACCAATATCAGTGCTGCTTGAATGATAAATGATACTTCTTACAGTGGCTCAAGGGGCAGTATATCCGACGTAAAGCCATGAATCAGCTGCCCACATCAGTACTAATATATTGCGGAGAGAAAGCAAAGAACAGAGATTGTGGGTTGGTTTCTTTCAGGCCTTCTAGGTTCCTACTGCTATCCTCTTTCCATTCAACATGTTTAACTCTCCCAGGCTGTAGGATGTCGAATCTGTAATGACACCAGAGCCTTATGCAAATTCATAGTGTCAACAAGAAGCCCAATTCACATCATACCACAATGGTTAAAGTCAACCAAAAAATCAATTAAATAAAAACTTAAAATATATAACTTATTGCGTAACTGTCGTCACTTCTTCAAAAACAAAGACTGATGTAAGTTGTTTTTTTTTTCAATAAGTTGTCATTTGCGACAATAATAATTTGACGCCATTTTAGCCCTGTGTCAAGGGGACTTCTGATTGGCATTATAAATTTGCATAATGCTCTATTGTCTTTATGGGATTGACCTCTCGTCTATGTCACAAGCAAAAAAATTAAACTCTCATCAGAGACATAATTAGGAATCAGGCTTTTCAAGAAAGAAAACTTAAAATGTCTCTGAAACCGTGTTTCCTTGAACACTAAACCAAAATTATATCAATTGAAGTTAGCAACCTATAACGTAACACTTTAATTCTTCTGTTTGCGAAAGAAACTTAACAATGTCTTCCTTGACAGATAAGAACATTGGTAGGTTATAAAATCATAATTTTATATGTACAACTCCTAACATGTGGCAACTTTTGAGTTATAGAAAATCTGAAATTACAAGTCAACTTTATCTTGATGTTTTCTTGATTTCGTAAATATTGGATTATGCACTTCACTACATATTCAGAAAATGTTTTTATGTAATGTACATAGACCAGGGTACTAAATTCTAATTATCACAATTGATATTTTTCTACAAGTTAAATTAAAATAGTAGTTATAAATCACCATTACATTTCTAATTTCATTAGTAGATTTTCATTCGTAGCATCATTTAGTGATTTACAGAGTCTCTCCCTATGGACATCCCCACTTTTGCATGTTTTCAAGTTTGGAAGTAATTACACGAGATGCCTTGAAGATTAAAGTAGAAAATCACTTTCCAGTTCCTTATAAGACAAGTGTTTAATCACAAATATCCCTAAGGATGTGAAAAGTTATGTAATTCCATTAAGATTATATCGTTGATAGACACAATGGCGACACTTTATAGACAAATAAAAAATCGGTTTTGCAAACATGAAAAATAGTTGCTAAATTATCGTTAAGTATTAAAACCAACTATACAGCGAATGGGAAATACAAATGAAATTGGGGAACTGTTCAAAGTAATAACATTTTTCTTTGATTCACAGCTTTAAAATGTCAAATTTGGAATCGTTTTTCCATGACATGAAAAAAGCCTATGCAGGGCATCTTTTCACCGAGCTTACAACCGAGATCCATAGGTTATCCTGTTACCTGAACCCATTTGTTTTAAAATTGAAACTACATATCAAATATGACACTTTAGATGACAGTATTTAGCCGTCGGCTCAGGATATTTACAGGGTTAATTGAAGTCATTTACAAGGAGACGAACAGCCTGGGTCCTAATATGCAAATGTATTCGAGTGAAATGGCTCAAATATCAGGCATTAAAATAATTCGAGTAGTTTTAGATCTATGTTTCTACTCCATTTTATGTTCAAAGTTTCCTGCGGTAAACTTCAATTCAAGTTGGATTTAAGATTGGGTTTTCAGGTCTTTAGTGAATACCATCTGAACTGCAAGACTTTCCTTTACTTTTTGTTTAATGATAAAGAAAAATCGAGAACGCCGTCATGGATGTACCTTTACTGAGGTACTCGGGGGACTGAGTATGAACTCAATCTGCAGCAAAATTGAAATAATTCAGACACTACATTTTCCAACTATTTTCTAGACTTATATCTGATTGCAGATATATTGTATTCAAATATCAAACATAATTTTAAGCGACGTGGAATAAAACAAGACTTTGATGTATTTGCACTAGGGGAAAATAACGTTTTACTCAGGATGGTTAAGTACAAGAGTGTGCCATGCTTTCAAAGACAATCGAGTTTATCTCAGACTGTACCAATCTGGGACCGTCAATTATATTCTTCATCACGATATGGAAGTGCACACCCCTAAGATGATATATGCGGTGTCATTACAGGCCAGTACATCTTCACATCATATAAATCCATATTGCCAAATGATGTTCCAGCTTGAAGGGTTGATTTAGAATATGAATGTATCAAGTCGTCGTATGAATGGCTTGTTCTCTGCCTACATTGCTACATTTGTAGGCTACATTGAATATAAAACTAGGACCAAATGCGGTCAATGGGAACTTCGTTTATGAACTCACATGATGAATGGTATGTTAATGGTACTGACAATTCTATTTTGACATCTGTAACTGTCCCATGCAAATTAAATCAAACAGGAACGATGGCCAAACAGAGATGATGTAACATCACAAGTATACAGAAGTAAATACAAAACTGTTTATCTCAAAATCAGATAGAAATTTAGCCAGATAGGCGCTTGTCTATCTTAAATTTATATGTTTCTCACATTTTAGCCTATTTCTGGTGTGTAGAGACGTCACAGCTATCCAATCTTGTAAATAATACTTTCGTAGCAATTCTTTTATTGTGACACATACAGGCAATTGACATTTACATTTTTCCTCAACAATTTACTTTATTCCCTTCTAATATGCGGTATTTATGTCATACTTTGTCAGACAACTTTAGGCCACTCACATCAGCTACCAATCTTATAACATAGAATGACCAGCTTCCATCACTGAAAACTACAATATTGGGAAGATTTCAACGAGTTCTTGATTATGTTTCTACGGTTTAAATCTGAAGTTTCCTTGGTGGAATGAGGGTTGGGTGCTCCTTTAGAAGTAAGTGATTAGTTCCTTAGATGTAGGATTGATAGAATGTCAACCTTTATCTCTACTTTGTACAAATACTCAACCAAGTTTCTATCACCTAATGTATCTCATTTCAATATCTTATACAAGACGACCACTTCATTTCCTTACTTGTCTCAATGCTGCATACAATCTGTGGACCAACTATCTACGCATAGATATGTCATTTGAGGCTACGCTCTATTGAACTAGTTCACATTATTTTCAAAAGTCTTGACGTTGAAATAGACAGAATCGGTGTCACATGTAGCCTTATTGAATTACAGTATAGTTTTTCTTCCAAAAGACAGAATATCCCTCAAGAGAGATGTTGTTCAAGACAGGTTCGACTGAAACATCAAACTATTCACTACAGTCTAGGATACAGCCGTGAGAAGTTAATTTATGGGTCAGTTGAGAAAACGTAAAAAATGGAACTTATTTTCCCTTTGCTGATGTCTATTTTAGTGGACAAAAGTCAAAAACAGTATATTAACAAGACGATATTTCTTCGTCATCTTAAATATGTTTATACCCGAAACACCTGCCAGGAATTACTGTGCGTGTAAATAGTGTATTTTGTGCCAACTCTGATAATCTTCAGGCTGTTTTTGTTTTACCACTTCCAAAATTATCTTCTTTTTCCTTTATTCAGTTCGCTTTTAACAGACGACTGTTCCAGGGTTTTCCATAAATATACCATTGTTTATCTTCCCAGACTACTAAGATTTAAATCGGAAATCCAAAGTATTAACTGATTTCTTTTATTGAACCGATGAGGCGTAAATTTTTAGCAGTGATTTGCATGTGGTGGTAATTGACACACTCATGTAATCTTAACAACACTTCTACAAGATATGGAAGGCCTAAATTGCCTTGATTCTGGAGCATAATCAGTTACAAGGAGGCATTGTATCCAATTACTGTGTTAAGGCGATACACACAGGAAAAAATCGCATTTGTATACTCCTACTTCACCTTTAAATAAATCAGTGTAATGAATGGCTCTTTTTGCAGCTTGACCTGCAACAATTGGATTCTGTAAATAGGCGGTAAACATACAATCAGCAATATATCACTATTAAGCTTTAGTCCCAGAGACAGAGCGGATACCGAAAATCAGCTTTGTTAAATTGTCTAAGACAGCTAATGTCAACTATCAATCAAGCTTTTTCGTCCTGACAATTTAGATTCCCAAATTGATACATTATACATGTAACTAACAAACCATTTGGACTTACTCTTCTTGACAACGAATCAATTAGTTTCAATCTAAAAGGGATTTTTGTTCAAATAGAAGTATTTGTTTCATTCCCACCGTTTCGTAAATCTGACAAACGTAAGACAAGTAACTGAACAATGCAAACGTGAACTCAGATTGCAGTATACATCAAATAAAATGTTACTTAAATCATTATTTATGGTCTAAATCACAAACTGCAAAATTAATACTTTTTAAATAATTCAAATAAAAGGAGATTAGGAAGTTATCGGGGACGCTAAAAAATTACTTTAATTACTGTGATGTTTATTGGATAGTACACACGAAATTAACCTCCCATCTCTTACATTCTGACGGAATGGCGCTTTTCCTTGCTTTAAATCAAGCATGGGAAAGATCTTCAAAATACCATGGCCCTGTGCTCTTGATGAAGCTCCACGGGATCGTAAAATAATGTAAAATGTAAAATAAAACAGAGGCAGACAACTGATTTTTATGATATCTGAAGTGCACATGAAGCAAAAAAGGCAATTTGAAACTGTACATGTAATTGATTATCTTTAAGCTTTTGAAAATTTATCCCTTAAAAAGCGTTGGGGTAGAAGTACAGAAAATTCAATAAAGATATAGTCACGTATATCGTTGGACCGAATATAATTAATGCAATTAATAGATAGATCTACATTAAATAGGAATACAGATATTCTCTAAAGAGAATAGTATATGAAACTAAAAAGAACAGTCTCTCTTCACAATACAGGCGGTATTTGTATGTCACTGAATTCTGTAAGCCTGATTCAACCATTAAGTGATTTATAACTGAAATGTCAAAAGCGTAGAGAAATACACACAACTTAACTACAATCATAAAAATGAAAAATAAAAACTAATAAAGATTCTGTCGTTTGACATTATTTTGCTCAGCACCATATAAAACAATACTGTCTGTCTTGCTCTGTTTGTTTTTACGTAATACTGTAGGTGAGACCTCACACATACAAATCGGTCGTATAAATCTACACACTTCAAGTCGTTCTCGTAAAACAAATAACCATTCTCACATATTGGAAAGAAAACTATTGACTTCTGCAGATTGGCAGTCAAACTCCAGGATCACCAAAACATCAGTTAGCTTTTGGTAAACTGGTCCGAAGTAAGAAAAATTCCATAATGTTCATTGTGTAATATGTTCACTTCAATGTTCAGCATAATATTTTTGTCATTTGATTATATTTCTTTGATACATTCTTTATTTTATTTGATTATTATTATATTATATTATATCATATCATATATTCTGGGTTTTTTCTTTTGAAACGAACCTTAAGTTATTTCCGTTTTAAGGGATCAATGTTTAAATTTAAGAATCTTGACAGTAAGATTTTTTTAATAAGTTGAAACAAATTTATTTCTCATAACAAATTACATGTAATATAACCCGTCATCCCTTAAAATGGAATAACTGAAAGTTGGTAAACAAACCAGCCAGATAGACGTTTCTAGATGTGAATGTAAGAAAACTAAATAAATGACAATTTTGCGCAAAACTTGCAAAAAAAAAACGGTTAAGCGGATAACATATATTTGGAATTCTATTTTATGGTATTCTTTTTCCCTTTTTAAGAGCTCAGACAATACATTTTAAGAATGACAGACGAAAAATTACCTTCTCCTATGTTACTGTGTGGGATCTAAAATCTAAGAATTATTGATAAAAAGAGAGATGTCAATAAATAGGCGTTTCTTCTGTCTTTCATTTAAAGTCAAATCAGCAATAAGCTGATCGGGTAATCATATCGTATTTATTGTAAAAATCTTTTTTGCAACAGTTATTGAGATGCCAAAATATTTTATTTCTGTTGTGAAAACATTTATTGGGATTCTGTTCAGACAGCTGTCTAACTTCATTAAGATGATGTCATTGATACTACTCTAAATTTGTAACATACTCACAGGCTTTAATATTACGTGGAATACAAAATACATTTCTTCTTCATAATGTATTTCATGTTTCGTTGACGAAAGACCCAAGTAATTGTTGCTTAAAGGCTTATAAAATTTTTACTTCTCCATAAGGACCCAATAAGCGGTTAAAAGAAGAGTCTTGGGGAAATGCTTTAAAGAGGATTACAAAGCAATGGATTGTACTAAACAACTTGCAATTGGTACAAAAGCCAGGCTATTAGATAAACGTTTTCAATTTTCTGTGATGGCTATTGTATTCTCTTGATAACAGACGGTGGACCGAATCAACATCGGCAAAATGATACCGTACAAAGCCTTCCATCTCCATGGAAAATCGAGTCTTTTGGGATCATTCCTTCAGTTAAATTAATTTTTCTTTTACATTTTGAGTTTTTATGTGTTGTACAATTTGTTTTGCTCCATTTACCTTTAAACGTTTTTCACAAGTTGCAAATGAAAAAAAAAACCCCTTGAATCTGCAGCGAAGCAGTCGCAAGCGATTCTGCACTCAGTTAATGGTGAATGAAGCCATACAAAGCGTACTTCTACAGCTTAAAGAGTTAAATTAGCAGGAAGGAAAGGTTATCTGGGCATGTGAAACGAATAGATATAGATCTTTAGTGCACTAAGAACGTGTTAACAAACACTCATTTTTCCATGAAAACTCTAAAATATACTTCTCTTGCCTTTCAAAAATCACATCTGTACGAATCGTAATAAATGCAGCTTTTTTTCAATAGCAGTTCATTTTCTGGCTACAGGAAGACCTGACCTTGCAGCTTTGAGTAAATCATGTTTCATCTTTATGTAGAACCGTAAGACCCAAGGGCACGGAACATTATCTAAATTGTGTAACAATATGCCAAACCTGGTTGAATAATGTTGCCAGATATTGACGTAAGCTTGACCTTATGCAGGAACTGTTGTAAGAGTTATGGACACAGTTAAACCCTTCATATGGTGTCAGGTTACCAGCTCCTGTGGTTTACTCAATTTCTTATTTCCATGAGGCGTTACAGTTTTGCCTGTGGTGTCAAATTTGCATGTTTATTTCGGCAATGAATTAAGCAGTATTGTCACTCCAAAAGAAAATTATTTTCCACGTTATTTTTACATTTATTTTGCATTACTTTGCCACAGATCTTGAGTATTTCTATTCTAAACTGTAGTTTTTCTGACATTTATGCTAAAAAAGACCAGAAATTTTGAAAACCATGCTTTCGGTTGTTCGAATAATTACACGGATTTGTCTTTGCACAACAATTCGAAAACTTAAAACAACTAATCAATAAAAACCAATCTATAGTGCAGACAGCAAAGGTTTTTTTTTGTGTTCTGTCGGCTTACAAATAAGCACAAAAGTTTATGTGGAAATGAAAGCACGTTTATTCTTTGAAAGGATAATGTATGTGTTGGATTAATAAGAGACCTCACACATGCCTGTGGATCTAATGCATCTACCAACTACACATATCAGTGAAATAAATGGCTGTTTTCACAGTTTGCTTTGGAAAGCATTGGATTGTATAAATGGGCAGTAAAGCCTTGCAATCAGCGATATATCACTATTAGCTTCGTGTTTGCGAGACAAGTTTGCCACAGAAGTCAGACCTCAGAAGTTTCCTCAGATGGTCAAAAGTTAACTTACCAGACGCAAATTATTCTCTAATTGTTAAAGTTGATTTATTTCATTCTACAATTAGGATTTGACCCTTGTGAGGTGTGATAATTTAATAAAAGTAACGAGTATTAATAATGTAGCTTGGTTAATGCTTCCCGCCATGGCGCCAACTAAGGGCGTCCGGAAATGATGTGATACATGCAGTGCGTGCGTGACATCATTTACAAGCCGTATAAAACAAAGCGTGCATGAGCAGTGCATCCAGAAGGAATTCAGTAGTCAGAGGGATCACATCAATATACATCTATTTCTAGTTGCCTCAGGTAATTGCATATCATTTAGTATCTTTATCAATGTCAGTATCAATTTATTAATGAACGAATAGCACAGTAATGCAAGTAATCATCAAGTAAAGTGTAGTTATCAACCGTAAAAACAGTGGCATCAGTAATGTAAATGTATTTAATTATTCTGCAGAACAACTGTCTACTATAACATTATTATTTCTATGCTGTTATAGGGTTTTTACTCCTAGATCAATATTTTACAACGAGCAAAACAACAATAAATAAGCATCTATATCTTCACATCACTGCTTGCTAGTCCTCTTTGTCCTAGTGCATTCATACCCATAATCAGTCGTCGCGAAAGATACACACGCCGGGTCGATGTCTGACATAACCTATCAAGAAGTGTGATCCAAACGCAAACACATATTTCCGGACTGTCTCTCAGACCTGTGTCTTCTGGCAACAACAGAGAAAACATGGAATAAATAATAATAAAAAACTTTTGCCTTGTTTCAGCTTACTACATGGTGACAAGTATGGGAATCACAGCGTCGTCACTTATTGCGACTGTAACGGTTCTAAGCATCTTCTACCACGATCCGTCTAAGCCCCTGCCGGGCTGGCTTCGGGCTTTAACCCTGAACTGCCTGGCCTATGTCACCTGTTTTGCTCCTGATAATAAAATAGGAGGAGTGATTGAGGTTAAAACCAAATGCAATGGCACAAAACAAGAAGAAGAAGAAGGAGTAAAAGATCAGGTTACATATGAAACCAAGTCCCCTGTACCCGATGCCTTAACAGAATACTTTAACAGAATGGCGGAAAAGGAAGCGGAAAAGGACATTTCTGAAAACAACAAAGCTGAATGGGAAAAAGTGGCAAAAATTATTGACAGACTTTGTTTCTTTCTCACATCGGTTATTATAACCGCGTTAATTTTATTTTTGGCCATTAGTATTAATGGTGGCCCTTAAAAGTGCGAGTGTATCGCCGCCAAAAGTTTTGTAAATTCAGATGATTTACACGAAGCTGGTTCAGAGCAAACAATTCTGAATGTCTCGTGTGTGTAATTTGCTCTTCAAACATGATAATCTTATAAACTTGTACATACAATTTCCAAATATTAAATCTTAAAGATATATTGTGGTATTATTCGTAATGTAGTAAATAAATGAATTCTGACGAAAGACAGACAATAGACATGACAATACAGCAGGGTCTGTTTTGGGCGAACTATCAAGTGTATAAGGCAATTTGTATGTGAATGACAGTCTGTACATCCAAAAGAGACCTCCATCAAATATTTGAGGATTTCGCTTTGACAATGCTCCTTTTCATTGATCAAACATTAGATAAAAATAATGGAAACACACTAAACTGCATATAAGAATTGAAAACTGGATCAAAACAACATAAAAATGTAAAAATTATGAATTAAATATGCAATCATATCTTCAGTTTATGAATAGAAATTAATGACAGCATATCATGATTTGGAAAATGTCCAAAAATGTTTACCCAAAACAGACCTTTTTGCCTGCACAGTACAAATGTTTTTGTTCACCATTTGGGAAAGACAATCTGTTTGTACAAAAGAGTACTAGATACTAAGAAAAAACATCGGTGCTTCGAAAAAAGTACGGGGATGACAGAGTGTACGTGCAAAAGAGTGTCCGTGCAAAACAGATCCTGCTGTATATCGAATTATAAAAAGGAAACAAGCATAATAAAGTGTTTGTCTAAACAGCAGCATTTTTGCCTTATGTATTTCACTTAATCAATCTGGTCTATGGTGTTCACCCGAATGAAGATCTCTGAGTATTTTCAAATTTTACCGCCGTGAAATTCCTCATGAGGATACAGTTATAAATAACGAACTACGTGGCCGTGCGATGTTTTTTAAACTGTCTAGTATCCCAGACACAGATAGAAAAAGCGTAAATAGTAAAAAGATCTTCACGGAACAGGTATTTCCTTATAATTCATTAATGTAGTCAAGATTCAATGTGTGGGCCGTTAGACTCTTAAAGCTACTGTTTCTTATGGTAGAACAAGTAAGAATTAAATATCAGCAAATTGCAAGCTGTCGTGCAATAGATTTACAATATTGTACTGGTTGCAGTTAACAGTACAGGGCTAAAACAACTTCAAAATAATAATTTCAAGGCATCTGTTCTTATGCGTGACACAAACATAAGGAAATCTTGCAGTATCAGGTCACGAAATTAAATGGCTCGGACTCACTCATGCATTGAATGTCGTCACAGTGTTTTGCTCCAGTAGGTCAACGGCACACAATCATTAACATTCAGGTCCGTATATGTAAGTCTCTATTGAAGAAATCCTTGACTGCTCATAAAGAATTTACTGGAGAAAACTAGAACTGTGTCAGGCCTGACACGAACCGGCATTTCTGCAACGTGGACTGATGCTAGCAATAATGGTCTAAATAGTAACAAAAGAAAACAACTTTTAGCAATAAATATCTGTGCAATTTCTATGACCTGTCATCCAACTTCGTGCGTTGTCTAAACACGGAAATAGACCAGCAAGATGAAACTGCTACAGTTTGCACAGCTTGGACTTGTTACTCTATTCATACAACATGCATGCATTCAAGCCACCATAAACAGAGGTAAGATATAGTTTAGCCAAATATGACACTGACACTGGAGAAACTTTGCAACTGGATTGTAAAAACGATTCATGCATGTTCCCGTACCTGCAGACACTACATGTTTTGCAACGTGGCTACAGGCATTTTTTGCCCTTTTACTTTTTTGGATTTTTCTTTTAAGAATTTTAATGCCATTTGACACCATATGGTTCTAAAGAAACAACTTTCAGTGTTCTGTGCTTTCAACATGATGTTAAAATCTCCAAAACAGTGGAACATAAACACAAGTTATACGTGTAGATTCACGGTCAGCTGAACATCGGTGCATGCTATTTTTAAGACACAAAATTAATATTCAAATGCAATAATGTTGTAGTTTCTTGCCTGCAAGCCGAATAAAATTAATTATGTATGTGAAACTGAATTCTAACTGTTCGGTGACCTGTTCTTGACCTTGGCCCAGTTGACCCTTAACTGGAACCTGATCTATAAATTGGTGATATCATCACAAAAACTTGTTTAGGCCCCTTTGCACAGAGTCCACCACAGCATGTTTTGTGCAATAGAAACTGAACAGAATAAATAAGACATTAAAGTAGATCTGTGAACACCTACTGCATAATATAAAAAACTAATATTTGTCTCATATTTCTGTTTGTAGTTATACCCAACATGTTTTACCAAGTCAGTGGTTGCGAGGGTGATGATTTGCTAGTGGAATGTCCCGTGGGCTACTATATGGAGGTAATGATTTTTTGTTTTGAAAGTGCATTTTGGGACATCCTAGAAATGTGCATTTACCGTGAAATAGTTCTGTGTTGGTGAAATAGATTTCCTGAATCGATCTGTGAACAGTGCTTCTCTTCTATTGATAATGGTGTGTAGTGCATATATAGGAAACATTCGCAAAAATATAATGAGCTGTTGTTATGATGTTCTTGCCGGTGGTAACAGAGACAAACAGCTGGTTTACTAATGAAACTTTATTTGAGCGTCCATTGCTCCATGCTCAATTCCAGTGACTGCCAGATGGCCTGTCATCACGTGACATATGTACAGATATATTATTTCGCTACTACACACTTTACACAACTAAACAATATTGTTACATCTCCCCTTTTAAACAAAAATTAATATCACAATATTCAAATTAATACAATGCAAGGGAAATAAATAAATAAGTAATTAGATAAATTAATGCACTTAATTTAAGGCTTTGTGTGATGAATACAGTGTATAAAAATGGTGTGCACATTTGTAATTATACAAAGTTCACCTGATATGGTATGTACAATTACATAGCATTGGATAAGCCATAAATTCTGCAATGAACTTAAATAAATAAAATGGAATCGAGTCCTTATTCACTAAGTGCACTTTTGAAAACTTATATACAGATACACAATGCGGTTCTCCACAATTGTGTGTAAAGGTATGCATTACCATTAGTGTCTATGGATCTGTTGAACAGATCTGAAAGTTCAAATCATAAATTGAGATTCTTAATATTCTGATCCATCTTCTCCCCGGAAAGTAAAATGGCGTCTTTGCTGTGTTGGAGAATGGATACATCGCAGTCACATACAGCTATAATGAAGACACATTGCACAAATGTTTAAACGTAAATGTTTGGGTAATTACACAATAAAAACACTATAATGATGACACACACATGTAGGAATTAATGTCATGATGTGACATGACAAGCATTTATAAATCTAATCAGTTAGGTGGAATGACTGATCATCCTGACCTTGTAACTTTGTTAACGTTACTTGTAGCAGTTACTGCAGCATTACGTGCTGGATTTGGTGCAACTCTTTTGTTATTTGTAATGGTTTTCTGAATAGATTTAGGAATATCCAATGTTTTTGACACCTTAGGGTTATTTACAGGGATCTCCCATCTAACCTGCAAGTGAAATGGAATTCTTGAATGATGGATATCCACTCGGTTGCGAGAAATCACATTTCCAGATTGTATCTGAATTTTGTAACTTCTGTCTTGTCTTTTCATGACATTGCCATTTATCCATTTTCCGTCTTTGAAGACCATCACATCTGCACCTACAAGAAGTATTTCTTTATCTTTAGCATTACAATCATGATAAAATTGATTCTTGTCAGCACGATTCTGCAATTCATCTTGGACCGTGTCATCTCTACAACTATCAAAACATGGTAACAAGCCTTTAAATTTGTGGGAATTGAGTAATTCTGCTGGTGATGCAAGGGTATCAGACACTGGTGTACACAAGTATTCTAACAACCCTAGATGCCATTTGTCTCCTGACTTCTTCATAATACGTTTAACCGTCTGCACAGCCCTTTCTGCTGGGTTTCCTGAGTGATGATATAAGCTTGAAAAGCTGACCTTTATGTTCAAATCTTTCATTCCCTGCAAGAAATAAGTAGATGTAAAATTAGACCCCAGTCACACCTCAGTTCAGATGGTATGCCGAACTCACTGAAAATGGCTATGATGCGGGATAAAGTTTCTTGCACAGAATGTGATCAAAGATGTTGGACTGTGACGAATTTGGAGTATTTGTCCACTACTAACAGATACGATCTGGCTTGAAATTCAAATATGTCGCTGGCAAGTGTATCCCATGGTTTTGTGGGCACTGATGGGATAAGCGATTCTTTCTGCTGTTTATTTTGATTTTCCTGGCAAGATTGACACTTCTGTACCATCTCCTCAATGTCTTTGTTGATATTTGGCCAGTACACACATGTACGTGCACGCAAAATAGTTTTCGTTACACCAAGGTGCATGGTGTGTAATTTTGATAAAGCATCGTTTTGGAGTGAAACTGGTACTATGATTTGAGTTCCTTTCAGGACCATGCTGTCAATCACGCATAACTCATCTCTGAAATTAAAGAAAGGCTGAATGGATTCCACACATTCGGACTTTGATGAAGGCCATCTGTCGTAAATGTACTGTTTCAGAATTTGTAGATCTGGATCGTCTTTTGTGGCAGATTGTATTTCTGAAATTTTAGACTCAGAAACATTAATGTCTATGTCATGAATGGACACATTTAAATTTGGTAGTTCAGAGTTTTTTCCATCTGCTGTATTATGTGAAGACAATCTTGATAACACATCAGATAAAAACATTTTTCTTCCTGGCTGGTAAAGACAGTCAAAATCATAGTCAGAGATTCGGAGTAACATCCTGGCTAAATGAGGGCTGGTGTTGGTGACATTTTTCTTAAACAGTGAAGTAAGCGGCTTGTGATCTGTAATAACAATTGACTTGCATGCATAGACAAAATGCTTAAATGTCTCCAGAGAGAATAAAATGCCCAATAACTCACGTTCTATGTTCATGTATCTGGACTCTACATCAGATAGAGATTTTGCTGCATAAGCAACAGGTCTCAGGTTGGTTGGTACTTTGCCACATTTACCATCATTCTTCAGTTCAGTATTGGGTTGGAGTAATACAGCTCCCAGCCCTAACTTTGAGGCATCTGTTTCCATGTAAACAGGCAATTCTGGATTGAAAAATTGAATAAGGCAATCATTTGTAATTTTCAACTTGAGGGTCTCAAATGCTTCTGTATGGGTTGCCATCCAAATAAACGGTACGTCTTTCGTTGTCAATTGCTTAATTATGACACACTGTACACAACTGAACGATATTGTTACAAATTACATCATAGCAGAATTCCCAGCCTAAGCCAATGGGAAAGCTGCAAATGAGGTCACAAAGTAGGTCACCCCAAATAAACAGTTTATACAGCCACAGATAAACAAAATTTTAATTATTCACAAAAATATGGTTTTATCTGGGGCTTGTGGACCAAAAAAAGAGCCTGGAATGTACTTACATGTATAATAAACTCACATTATCATGAGTTTTATGAAGGAATAAACTGTTTTAGCCCCTGATGGATGAACTTTGTGTTTATTTCCTGAAGGGCCAGTGGTCTGGAAGGAAATAAACACAAAGTTTATCCTGAAGGGGATAAAACTGTTTATTCCTGATTAAAACTCATAATAATATGTTTATTAAAAATGAAAATTTATTCCAAAATAAGAAAATAAAGAATAAGTTTTCTACTTTGTAAATTGTAAACAATAGGGAAATCCCTGGGAAAATCCTTATGATGTTATAAATTCATTGATACACACTTTCTGATTGGCTGGTAAATTTAGCACCAGCCAATCAGAGAGTCTGTTACATCTTCATCTTGACGTGAGTTAATTTGGGATCCCAAATAAAATTGTTTGTTTGGGGAAATTTGGTTTTATCCAATAAGAGTGACTAAACTCATGTCAAATCCAAAGTAAATAGTTTTGTTAACAAGAATAAAATGTATTTGAACCAATGACAGTGCTAGAAAAGTGGGCACTTCAGTGTCATATATAATAAACAAGGTTAACAAATTCTTACCAAATTCTGCGTCATGCAAAGACTTGTCAGCAATATATAGCACTTGCCTCGGGTATTTATTACTTTTACCGTAAGGCTTGGCTTGCTACAAATTTTCAAGTAGCTGAATCCAAGAAAAGAAATAAACCTCTGCTTGGAAATAAAAATAAGAACAGGTACAATTAAGGACAAAAATGTTATCAAGCCTTTGTTGGATTATTGATAACTCTATCTTTAGTTGCATGTGTTGGTGATTGTTGTTACCTTAGCTTCACAGAGCCGCCTCGCAATGGTAGTAAGGCATCAACCACATTTTAAAGAAAATTCCTTATTTTTAACTTTCCGTTAAAAATTATTTTCTTGGTTGTAAGTCAGTGCTATTATGTATATTTACATTAGGCATGAGAGTCAATGATGCAGCGAGGCTGGAAAGTTATGAAAACAAAATAGTCGAAAAATATGCGTAAGCGAGACTGAAATTTCTTTTTACAAATTACAGTCTAAATTTAGTGTCTTGAGATGCTGGGGCCCCAAAACTAGAGGTTGGAGGGGCGGGCCCCACTGGATCATACTAAAATTATTTGCTTTACACTGAAAATTCTGGACATTTTACGCATTACACAAAAAACGTAAAACAAAACTGAAAACAGAAACGTAATTTATCCCGCATCGCTTGATAAAAACGTTACGAAGGAAAACTATTCTAAGTTTTTCCAAATAAAATTTTGCTTACCTAATTAGGTGAATTAACTTAATTCGCCTAATTAGGCAAAAATTAGATAAATTAGGCGAATTAGCCTAATAAGGAAGAAAATTAGGCAAATTAGCCTAATTCACTTAATTAGAAAAGCAAAAATTAATTTGGAAAAACCCCCAATGTTATTGATCTAGTGTATGTTTGATAAGTGGAACTGCAAGCATTCTTGCCGGTAAGAAAATTAAGTTGACTCTGCCAGTTGGTTTCAAAGCCAAGGTGGATGTAATGCCGGCATACTTACTCACTTGTACACTATGACCCCTCATAAAGTTTTCAACCGCACTTCCCACATACTTTTGCAAGCACTATGCTGGACTTGATCCCACATCCACTTAAGTCGGCCACGGAGGCGGAACTTAAAATATTAATCGTTCTTCGCAATGGCTGAGTGATTTTTCCCCTGCAGTTTGCAGACAGCTTGCAGTTATAAATTACTGGGTTGTTTTAATACATCGCATTACATAAAACATAGTTAGAATAGATAATACCGATTATATAATTGCTACTGAAGGATATTAAAAATTTTGAGAACACTTCCAGTTACTAGATCTAGTAGAGAGATTTGGAGAGAGAGCACTTTACCACCCGAGTAGCATAAGGAGTTCAACTCCTCACTGCTGTATGAGAGAAAAAGTCCCAGGCTACCCAGCCAGCACTCAGAGGTGACTCGATACAACCCTGGTTTAAAAACCCATAGGCAGAGCAAGGATGCCAGTGGCCCCATAAATGGTTGAGGGCTAGTTCCAGATTAGGGGTTGTGATGGTTGCCATCAAAAATTCAAAAACTTTGTAGAGTCTAGAACTGCATTTTTCATTGTGCTGGAGATTTCTGCTCATAGCATTGTCACTTCTTTGTCCTTTTTTCGAGAATGCAGAATTTACTAACATTAAACTCACACATCTACATTTGGATAAAAATATCGCACAAAAATTATTGAGAGAGGAACATGGATATGCAATGGCAGAGAGGGGTCACCCGGTTGAATGGATATTTTCGTGTGATTTTTTCACATGTTTGACGCCACTGAAGACAAACGCTCTCTAGTGGGAAATCCCCTTCGGGATTTCGTGTTTATTTTTAGAAACGCCTCGATTTAAGTTTAGATCTTCAAGGCAAAATGGCGGATGAAAGTTGTTCAAGATATTGTATTTAATTGGATTTTTCACAATAATTACGCTTTATGAATAATTTGGATAAACTTAGCATATCAGAATAACAATATGGTTATCCAAGAGCCAGTGCAGGTATAAATTTTCCTCATATTTTGTATGATTCTATTGAAAAAAGGCATCTATTTGGGGAATTTTTCTGTTGGGACAGGAATTTTGAGTTGTCATTTGAGGTCAAACGTTGTAAACAATTTCCTTTCACACACACACTTTGTTCAAATCCCAGACAAAATATTAACGCCCGTAAATACTTAATTCATTCGTAGTTGGCGTTAAAGAGTAAACCAAGTTTGGTGCACATTCCATGCCAGATAAAGTAAACAAGCTCATCATCAAAACAAGTCACAGGCCTCGTTCGACAGAGTGTGTATTTATGTACTGTCTCCGCAATCTTTCCCTTCTCATCAAGGTGACTAACGGAGTATTTGACATAAACGGTTATACTTACCACAGTTCTAGAATGTATGTCAACAATAATTGACAAACAGTAGATATTACATTCCAGTGACGTGATGGTAATTCATTGAGCATAAAATAACTGTAAATCCATGAAAAATTAAATATTCCCACAGTCTCCAGTCCTCATGAAAAAGTGACTTGCAAATTGTGACAATGAGAGAAAGTAGGAAAAATAATAGCAAAATTCGCCCAATAATACCGATGCCTATGAAACAAGTAGTCTAAGGCTGGATCAAACACAAAAAAATAGTCTAACTAGTTTGATCCATTGTATTTTAAAAAGGGGCATCTCAAAATTATGCTACTCTAGTAGGTAGAGTTGAACCTTTAAATACAAACTACCAATGTGTGCTGCTTTGAAGACAACCTAATGTAATCAAAAGGTGCAGGTATGAATTCATGCAGACATTGATGAAAGTAACCTCATCATCACCCCCCGCCCTCCTCTTTCCAGTCCAAAATTTCCTTCATTTTCATGCAGTTTTTTGGTGATTTAAACGCAAAAAATTGTGGGAATCCAGATTTCCAAAAATCTGTCTCAGGCATCGGAAGGAGGACATTATCCGGTGCCTCAGTAAAGAACAAAGCAAGTGCATGAAAATATGTTAAAATTTAAAAATTTGAAATAGTTACACCATCGAGCACATTGTATGTACCGGTATTTCTCATTTCAGGCCGCAGTGTGGCTTTGTCTAAATCACTATGCCTATTCGGATGCAATATTTTTAGCAGAAAGACTCTATGCAGAAGGTAAGAATGTGCTAGTAACCGTGTTCAAGGCTTTTGTTTCAATCTATTAAATTTAAACAAGATGTTTCCACAGCGGACAGTTTAAAAAAAACCCATAAAGACGTACACATGTATACTTTTGTTACCAGCAACAAGGAAGCCAACAGGGCAAAATATTTGTGGCGTACAAAGTACCTCAGTTTACTTCTGTGGCGTAAAAATCGACATAATGCATTAAAACACTGTTTTGAATACTGCATACCGAACTTTAAATTTATGAAGTACATTATACACATACCTTTGCCAGATGACATTTTAAATCCATCTCATCAAAAAGGGAAAACAAAGAAAATAGAAATACCAGTAGCTTCATCAAAACGTTCGTTTTAACACATTTAACGTAAATAATATAGTGATCTGTCTGGGACCCTCTACCATAATTTCTGGGGACCTTTCCACAATACAGAAACAACACTAATTTGTGTTCCCAAAGTTTTTATATTTAGCCAATGTTCAATTGAAGTAATGAGGTTTTTTTTCACATTTCTTTGTAGTAAATACAGAAGAAGCTTTATTCTTGTTAGCTACCTGCTATTACCGGTCAGGAAAGCCAGTACGAGCATACACGTTATTACAGCAAAAAGGTTGTCCGACACCTTCATGTCGGTTCCTTATGGCACAATGTTGCCTGGAAATAAACAAGTAAGTTCCTCATCTGTACATATATTCTGACGGCCAAACAAACACAAAAGTAAATGACCCATGTTTTTTTTATGAAAGGAAAAAAAGAAACGTTAGAAAGACATGGAGTTGAACGCTTAAACATCGGAGTTCAAGTGAGTTGTGCATCTGTTTGTGACTATTAACTGCTGTTACAGATTATCAGAAGCAGAATCAGTCCTAGCTGGTAATATTCTCACAAAACAAAAAACGTTAGAAGAAACGGTAGCAGAATTTGGGGATTCTGCATCGTATGCACTTCGTCTCCTGGGTCGAGTATATGGGTAAGTGAATTCTTCCTTAAGGAAATTCAACTTTCCGAATGAATTATGCTTCGTTATAAATTATGCTATATTAAGTCAAAATCTTTACATTTGAATAAGTTTAAACACTTTAGGGGTTGAGACTTGTTTTCAGTAGATGTATGTGCTAAATGTGTCGATTTTTTTCTTTGTAGGAAAACTGAAAGATTATCAAAAGCCTCAGAGACATATAAACGAAGTCTAAAACTAAATCCGTTCCTTTGGTCGTCATTTGAATCTCTTTGCCATTTAGGTAAGTGCCTCATTCAATTTTTCATTTCCATAATGTCAGCAATCATAGCATTTTATTTTTACTTAACATGTTTTGCATTCAGGTTTGATTATAGTGGTACAGTAGGTCTGAAAGTTGGGACCTATAAGTGTTTTTTTACTGCTGGATAGGAATTTACACAGTACGAATGGCATACATATGAAGTAGTTAAAAATCTCTTGCATTGCAGGTGAGAAACCAGATTCCAACAAGATATTTCAAGTGTCTTCTACATCTCCAAGTCTGACCACACTGTGCCAAACTAACCCCCAGACACCACCACAGATCATAGCAACCATTACTAACCTACAGCCAGGACAACCACAAGATACATCACCAGTCGCTATGGAAACAATGGTATATACTCATTCCTGTCTGAACTACTTTTCAATGTATTCTGTATAAGAAAATGAGGTGATTTCTGTGTAGGAAATACCTATTACAAATGTTTTCTTTCACCTACAATTTTCACTCTAGGAAACACCAGTTACCAATGTTACCAACCTACAAACACCACAGATAATTCAGTCCGAGAATAACTTTGATTCTTCAATGGAAACATCATGCCTTGGTTCCATTCAGCCTTTATCTGCAGTGCGCACACGGACGCGACCGAGAATGGCACTAAATTTGTGTAGTTTACAAAGTCCAAACCAGGGACACAACACTCCCAGGTAAGAAATTATTGATTTAAATACATCAATAATGGGCTTCAGTTCATAATTTAATTGAATGTGCAAAATGTTTGATTTACTCAAATTACTATGAGATATTTCAATTGTAAATTGTAGTGCAAACTAAATTTTCTGTAATTATTGGTATATTGCACTGGCTTTTCTATTGAGACATTGCATGTTTACCGGTACACATTTTTTGTTGGAGAACCAATGAGGCATTTGTAGCGTGAACGAGACTATCTACATGTGGCACTACTAGATTAAATCCTTTTGAGATTATAAGTAAGCATTGTCATTGATAACCATTAACTGTAATGACTTGTCGTAAGTTGCGTTTATCTTAATTTTACTTCTCACAAACAGCTTCGGATTTTTACCTCTTGGTGATACGCCTAGTCCGGGAAACTCGCAGAACACGATACCATTCATTACACCTTCACCCGTTAGCATGGGCAACATAATGGAAAATGTACAGCAAGCCCCCAGAGCAAAGGTAAGACGACGATACCGCCCATCTATTATGGGCGTAAATGCGTAACAAAATTTGTATTTAATTCAAAGTCATGAATTTTTATCGAATAAAATTTATGGCTGTGAGAAGAATTCAGTAGGATTCTACCCAAATGCCAAACTAGACCGATAGTAACCCCCTTTCCAAGTGAAGAGGCTGCAAAGATTGCAACCGAAATTTAAACAGAAAAATGTTAAAATATCTTTTTAACTGTTTTGTTACTATTTTTTGTAAGTAAAATCGGATTTATTGTTACAAAACCGTGGAAAATTTGAAGTGTGGCATTACAAAATTTCTGTAATTTCAGCCTATGACGCGGCGGAGTCAGCAAGTAACAGTACCGACGACGAAGCCTCTCAATACGTCAGGAATACAGAGTAACGTACCCGGTGGCGTGCGGAGGAGTACACGATTATTTACCAGTTCAAATACGAATGGCACAAGTAGCTCAGTCAAGGTATGCATCATTTTCTCATGTGATCAAAGATAGAAGTAAACTTTTCTAAAATGTGACTGAATGCAGTTTTGTTTAGCAGTTTAGGCTTACAGATTAGTGTATTTGTTCGAGCCTGTATTTGTAAACAACTTGATGTTTTTAGTTTTTAGTTTCCATAAACCCAAATGATACGACATAGTTTCCATAAACTCAAATGATACGACATCTAATATAAGCGAAGGATTCATCTTTTATTTTCAGGAAAATAATAAGTCACAGAGTCAGAACAAAAAGTTCGCCAGTCCAAAAGCACCTGCAAAGAAATCCAAAACTCGAACGAGTAAAACGCCGCAAGAACTCAATGAGATTAACAAAACTGAGTTAACGCCAGAAACCAAGCCTTCCACCATCACAAGCACACAGGCACAGATATTATCAATTCAGAAGCAGTCAGCAGGTAAGAAATCCTATCTTTATAAGCGTTAGTGAGAAAACGTCATGAAACGTACAAAGTAAATTTGAAATTGCTCTATCCAGAAGCCCCATCAACCCATACAAGGTGTAAACCGTGGACAGTAAATCACAGTTTCATCACATGGCAAGGTTTAACATTTCTATCAAGTGAGAAAGATAGCACATGTTTAGCACATAATGTAGAATTGCCTTAACGCTTAAATTTATGTGTTTCAACTGGTCAGACTGGAAAATACGTTGACGTACGGTGTAAGTTGTTAGAAATAAAGGACGGAATCATGAGCACTGACTTACAGGAAGACCTCACGATCAAACTAGTACAGCTACTGCAATTGCAAGCTATGCAGATTTAAACCCTATTAACAGTCTATGCGCCAGAAGTCTGGAGTATCAGTGCTTTTAAAGATGACTGTGGGAACTAGGCCATATTAAGCCCAACAAGTGAATAAACTTATAACTTGTAAATATTCTTAAAAATACACTTTGTGAACTTAAATTATTTGTTTTGCAGAAGGATTGATGGCACTCCTTGGTGATATCGGCAAAGCATATGTTTCCCTTACACATTATGATTGCGCAAAAGCCTTACAGCTATTTAGTAATCTACCTCCTCAGCATTATAATACCGGATGGATATTGTGTCAGGTACGACTTTTAATAAAATCAGGAATGAAATGATTAAAATCCCTGTTCTTATACAAATATCGTTGCATTGCATGAATTCTAAGTTAACCGTAGAAGACGTTAAATGAGAAAACACATATTGCAGGTGGGACGTGCTTACTTTGAAGAAATTGAATACCAGAAAGCTATACAAGTTTTCCAGATGGTAAAGGAGCAATTTCCATATCATCTAGAAGGTACGAGATTTAATAAGTTTTTGTGTAACATAACTGCGCAGAAATCTGATAGAAAAAAGTATGTAATATGAGATCGCGTTTCCTGATCAATTCGAATAACATTATCAGTGCATTTTCATAAATATTAATGCACTGCCCCTAATGCACCAACCCTAACGCACCAACCCTAATGCTATAATTTTAAGCCTATGAGCCCAATGGTAAAGAAGTAGAGTTGGACTGTAACTACACGCGCGTTAAGGGTTATGAAAACATGCTGTAAATTATTCGTTTATCTTTCAGGCATGGAATTTTATAGCACAGCCTTATGGCACCTGCAGAAAGAGGTTCAGTTATCGGCATTAGCTCAACACTTGACTGAACTTGATAAAAATTGCCCCGAGGTACTAATTAGTAACATCATAGGCTTTCAATTTCAAGGCCAGTTCATGTAAATTATGACCTTAATGATCAAAATACAGAACCATCAAAAATCTTGTTCAGATGATTTTGATCTTGAGTTGAGATCGTATTAAGTTACCGTTTCATTGTAGACTTGGTGTGCGACGGGCAATTGCTTTAGTTTACAAAAGGAGCATGATACAGCAATAAAGTTCTTCCAAAGGGCAGTACAGGTAAGGGGCTTCAGTAAATGTACAGAATGATATTGTATGTAAAAGGAAATTGTATTTGACACTGAAATTGTATATTGATGGTGCCTAATACAGTGATTCTAAAAAGTAAATGCTAAACATATTGAAAACTGGTTAAAATAATATCATAACAGAAAGTAAACAATTGTTTGTGTAATTGTTTGCAAATATTTACTGTTTCAGGTTGATCCGAGTTTTGCCTATGCATACACGCTATTAGGTCACGAATATGTTTTAACAGAAGAACTTGACAAGGCCATGTCGTGTTTCAGAAATGCTATACGAGTTGATGCTCGGCATTATAATGCCTGGTAAGAAATTCCATATAATCTTGGAAATTAACCTAACTGGTTAATGAAGGCTTAATTTATCAATACCTAAACATGACAAATTTCCAGTGTTTAACATGCGTCAATGTTTTCTGTTTTAGGTATGGTATAGGAATGATATACTACAAGCAGGAAAAGTTTGCTCTTGCAGAAGTACATTTCAGAAAAGCATTGTCTATCAATCCCCAGAGTTCTGTGCTCATGTGCCATGTCGGAGCGGTAAGTTAAAATGTCTGTCCTCGTGTACAGTAGAACCTTGCCTACTTTGTGACGGATAGAATACCGTAAAAGGCAGGAATACAAAACAGGTAAAATAAACATGAATATCAAGGATTCCTGTTAGGGAAAAACTGGTAAACAGAAAAATGCTGCTCAAGAGAGGTTCCACTGTACAAGCTGCCACAAAATTTGTGCTGATACTATCATGAGTCTACAAGTAAGAGGGTGAGCGACTTAAATTAGAGGTCCGATTCGGTACACGTAATATAGTTTATTCGAAAGGATTTTGGAAAGTCGATTAATTGCTAGCAACTTTCAATTAATTAAATTTCTAAATATGTTACGAGTTTTACTTTGGAATGGCCAACAATTTATGCAAATGCACACTTGTGAAGTTAACGATGACCTGAGAAAAAGCATGGTCAAAGAAAGTAGAAAATGTTAACCATGTTGTCACATGATTATTTGCAATCATAGACTACATGAATGTTATTGCATCATCATTACGTCAGGTCATTTCATATTATTTTGTCAGGTTTAAATTGGAAGTTTTATTAGAATTCTCGTACTCCAGTGAAAAACAATTAATCGATTTACCGAAAGTAAAATTCACTTTCTAATACGAATAAAGATTTTAACATTCGGTCCGACCTCGAACTTAAATGCATAATATGATTTTGTCACAGTATCTGATGAATTTTAATCATAAATCAAGACTTGTTTGACGCTTCATGTATTTGAGAATTGGGTGCCGAACACCTTTTTGAAAGCATACTAAGTATTTTGTGTAACCATGTTATGAATACATCTAAAATAACATTTGACATTTCAGGTGCAACATGCATTGAAAAAGTCAGAAAGTGCTCTTGCAACGCTTAATAAGGCAATTGCGACAGATCCGAAAAATCCACTATGTAAATTCCACAGGGCATCTATACTGTTTGCTACTGACAAACATAAAGTAAGTGTAAGTTTGATTTAGCATCAAATAGCGGTGAGTGAAGTGTAGAGTGATAGTTGACTAAGTGTCAGCACACGGGCACAGTGGCTATGCGGGTACTATACTCACACATGCTACACCACCAAGATCACACTCTCACAAGCTACACCACCAAGCATAAGAATCACGGGCCCGGCGATAAACGGGCTGACAGCTAGTTGCTTTTAAATGCATGAGTGTATGATTTTGTGGTAGTAATTGGAACAGAGTATGAACTTATTCAAATTTTGTACCTTACAGGAAGCTCTACAGGAGTTGGAAGAATTAAAGCAAATTGTACCCAAAGAATCTCTAGTCTACTTCTTAATAGGAAAGGTGAGTGCTGAGAGTGAAGATATTAAGTCATTGTTAGAACACGACGACTTAGATGTAGATGATATTAAGTCATTGTTAGAACACGTCGACTTAGTAGAACTTGTAAAGTAAAGAATAGTAAGTGTGTGGATGTAAACGCTCAGCCATAACCATGATACTGTCACATTCTGTCCGTATTTCGCAATGTTCTCGATTTGTGACAGACTGGTTAGAAGCGCTGTCTGATCGGTAAAAGTGATGTGTAGATGCAATTCTTTATTAGAAAGCACTCCCGGAATTTGTGTTTACAATACGAACTGAAAGTTAAAAGACAGTAGAAAAATTGTTCGCCCAGAAAACCCTGTAATGTAATTGTCTTTGTAAATAAACTTGTAAAATAATTTGTAGACGGTCGTTCTGCGTTTAAGTCGATTTGTCCAGTTTACTATTACTGCTTGCCATAGAATTATTATTAATTTACCAAAATTAAATCTATCTGAGAATATCTAAAGTGCTAATTACCTGAGGCAATCAAAGTACACAAATGTTACCCCTTCAAATGCTTGATTCCTTGCGTCAAACAAGTGGAACCCATCCCTTGATTATGACATAATCGTTATGACGTCATCATTACTCTGTCCTTCATTACTTGCATTTCACGCCGAAAAAAAACCCCGGCAAAATGTACAACACGACTAATTAATACTGTTTACTGATAATATTCATCAGGTAAATATTACAACACTCTTATTCTAGGTGCACAAAAAACTGGGAAACACACACTTGGCACTGATGAACTTTTCATGGGCCATGGACCTAGATCCTAAAGGTGCTAATAATCAGATCAAAGAAGCGATAGATAAACGTTACGTGACTGATGAAGATGACCCGACAGGAGGTAGGTTTTCTGAAAATGTTGACAAATGTTATAGACTGTAAGGTTTTATTTTTTGTATGTTGCATCTTAAGAGACAGTAGCATCAACACCAAACTGTCAAAAAAAACCCCCAAAAAAACCCACAAAAAACAGCAAGAGCTTAATGTTCTTCAAAATTTTGTTGCATTTTAGAACTTCATAGGATGATAACGTAGAAATCAGTGACATTTGGACTATTGATTTATGCATTGGTGCTAGTTACTGTTTTATAACCATTTAAGACTAATGTTACAAAGTAAGGTGTTTTATTTTGTTATAATTAACAACATTTGTAGGCATAGACGATTCCACATTTGATGACATCGCCGATTCGAGTAATAATTCCTCACTGCTTCTAGCCGACGACGTGCAACTTCAAGCAGACGAAAGTGACGAAAGTTTGTAATCCTTTTGTTAACATGTAGATTAGTACATAGTGTAGTGTGGTATGTACTGTATGTGATCAGTGGCCGTGTAAAGTTAATTTAAAAGATATACGATGTATGTTTGTACAAGATAAATTACGTGCTTTGTGCGGCAATGTTAAGTCTAACTTTAAGTAAGATATCAAGAGAGGTAAAAGTACAAAGTTTTTCGTTAACATCACTTGTATCGTAGGTCCATAATCTTTATCCCATTCATTTTGGTCGGTTTAACCACTTGTACCCGAGGTCCATAATCTTTATCCCATTCATTTTGGTCGGTTTAACAATACTTAAATTAATGTATAACCTGTTACGGGTACTAAATTCGAAACCGATCTTAAACTTTGTACCTTTGTCTTGAAGCTTCAAAGCAGTTTGTAATGAAAGTGCAAAACAGTAAACCTGTCTTGAATGGAACCCCAATTTGTTACCATTGTAACAATGCCGTAAAAGGTAGTATTGCCACCCTTTCCCCCCACCCTCGCCCCCACGGCAGAAAATAAACATGACTATTGAGGATTCGGAATATGATTTCACTGCATTTCTATTTCATATTGCTTTCGTCTATTTCTGTGGTTAAATAGCTTTAGTAAATCAAAGTGCAATTATATTTTCAGCGCTAAACTGAGAGACGAGTAGAATTAAAGCTCTAATAGGTAAAAATAATGGAATACTAAACCTGTAGCTTAGTTCTGCGTAGATGTAACATAACAACGCTTAGTTCAGCTTTACTACAGTAGAACTTGCTTTTAGTATCGATTTTATTTATTTCCATCAAAGCTGCTTGCTATTAAAAGAGTAAAGGGTAATGTCAGTTCGAAAAAGCACGATAGCGGCCGCATGGCGACGTAGTATTGGTACAAAGGCAGGTTCAACTGTGGTCAAAAAGATGGTTTGATTAAATTAATTTGACTTTTTCAATTTACGCATGGAAGATATGATTATCATTGTGCCTCGGTGTCACTCGGGTATGCTTCTGTTGCTTTAATTTCTTTATAAGCGCAGATTATCGTTTATTGTTGCGTTTTCTATTCTGTTGTGCTTTAGCTTTTCGTACATAAGAATTTTATTAATGTTATTTTTTAGAAAAAAGTATAGATGAAACGGATGGTAGTTGTGCTTATCTCAGAAGAAACATTAACTGGTTGAAATTCACTAAAAGCATGTATTGCATTTATTAAGGACATGTATTGTAAATATTTTTTGTATCTATACTGGTTGAAGGGTTTGTAAAGTATGTGCAAATTATGCTCTGCATTTCCTTATCCTATCATACTTATCTGTGCGAACAACAGAATAAAACTTCAATCAGAAATCTGAGATCCAGGTTACCGCAAGAAGTTAAGCAGCACAGCTTATGTATTTATTTCGGCATAGTGTAAATACATGTACATGTATGTGGTCAGCTTCATTGACCGTAGATGGAAAACGGTAGAAACGAGCTTGTCCACCAATACACGGATAGCCGACAGTATTAAATTAGAGCCAACAATAAAATTTGATTGCACTTACTTTTTGCCATGTTAATGCTATTTCAGGCTTTTGAAATCCTACAAACGAAGATGTCTAGGCCACTTGCATGGAAATGTGTGTACAGTACATACATATTTCATCAAACCGTGTGTAGGTGCATGTCTTTGTTAGGCGATTCCTTGTTGAGCAGAAATCTTGTTTTTGATAACAACAAAAGGATATTACAGTAGAACCTGCTTTGAGGGGCCACCCTCAATCATTATATAAGTTGTTCGTAAATGACAGGTGGCCTCACAAAGCAGTGATGATTTTAATTTATCAAAAGAAAATATAAGAAACAACCTATATTTTGGCCGTAAACGCCAGATGGCTGCACAAAGCAGTGGCTTGTTAAAGCAGGTTCCATTGTAAATGTGCATGCATATTCGGACTATGGTCATCACCACTTGGCTAAGAAGATGGGACTGAAACTTAGGTCAAGACATCCCAGTTTGTATTGTGAAATTCTTTGTGCAACAATGTACACAGGTCAACTCGTCTTATATGCAGCATCAAGTGTTATGATTATTATTCAAAGATGTTTCTTCATTTTGTAACTAAAGGCAAAACAGACAAAAGAACCAGCGTTATTTTTTGAATACAGTGACATGCTATTACTGATTATTCTACAGCATACATATTGTTTATATTTGATAAGGATAAAAGTTATGTGCGTGAAAGAAATGTATTTGTTCACATAGAAACTAATAACCGCATATTGTACGTACACTCCTCCCCGGATATATGGATATCGCTTATATCGATATCCCGCTTATATCGATACAATCTCTTGCAGTCAGTCAAATTAAAATATATAGATATTT
>JBCAUI010218861.1:0-16667 GCA_038406195.1 Haplosyllis anthogorgicola
GTAGTCAAGAAGAAATTAAACACTTTCTATCAAAATTACCATATTCGTTTTGTTGTGTGTTCCCTTGGTAGTAAAAGTAGATTTAAATGATTTAAATGAACTCAGCAAAAAGCTAATTGCTAGATTCATGGTAACAATGTTTTGAATGTTACAACCTAATATGTCAAAGATAATGCATACATTGCTTTTGGATTTATCTAACTCATTTAAAATGCAGATGGCACACACCGTAATCGTTGAAAGAAATTAATGGGTGGGTGTATCCAGAAACTGTTGTTCTATTAAGTAGTCATTTTCTAAACAAGGAAACTACATTGTGCAAAGAGTTGACAAAAACCTTGGTTAGGTAACAATCGAAACTGATTTATCTCTATCTATTCTAACGTGCTCTGTTATCAATGTAACCTTTCTTAAAAATGTCGCAATTGTACCTCATTTATCGGAACAGGTGTTTTGGTTTTTTAATTACCCATTAATTATATCTCAGTAAATTGTGCCTTTCAAACAAACATTAGTTGAGACATTGATACGGTCAATGAACGTTGGTAATTTATGGCTCAAAAATGTCTGTGACACTTGACTTCGGATAAGAGAGGCTGGAAGTTGGCACTTGGAATAATCTTTGTTCAACAAAACTTTAAAGGGCGAATTATTGACTATGATAAAGTGAAATCTGGATAAAAGTGAAGTATGACTTCCAGCTTGGGACTTAATCCGTGTTTGATCCGGTGTTCCACACCCACGGAAACCCATTAGATTTTAATTAGTAGGGGCATTGTTGTGTTTAAGGGGTCATCAATTTTTTACTTCACGGCAGGAAACTGGAGAGAAATATTGCGAACGAGCGGTAATGAAAGAGAATGAAAGAGAATGAAAGACAATAAACCCAGAATGAGCTTTGGACTACACGTGATTGCCGTCACATTCTCAGCGTTAAAACTTAGAAGTCCGTGTGATTAATGTTTGGCGAGCGCACGCCGAGGCTTAGCGATGCTCAGGCAAGTAAAAGCTGACAGCAGTCGGCGGTGAGCCTCAGTCGTGCGCTCGTCCCTTTTCAACGCATCTTTGCGTCTTTTCCTCAGGACCGTGACAAACAGAACCTTTAAAATGTGCCATCTGTGCTGCCCAGACAAGACTAACAAGGCAAAAAATGGAATTGAAACTAAAACATATAAAACCTATCAATTTCAAATCAAACTTTGCATGAAAAGAGACCGTTGCCTTCAATTGCATCACGCGGAAGATTTTGGCGTTTGCCGACTGAAAAAAGGTTGTGACGTCAATTACGTAAAGAGGTCCCCTATGGATAGGGCAAAGCGCTGGCTCGTAAAATGCACCTTCTTTTTTATTTGTCTGTTTATGTAAATTTCCCCTGGTTAATTGTTCGATATGAATTTAGTGTAATTAGTCTAAAATTTGTGTTTTGGAGCCCATTGAAAAGACATTAGTTTTGCCCTGCAGGTGCTCTGGTCTTACAAAACAAAGAGTTAGGAATTAGATTTCTTTCCCCGGCATGAACAAATACCATGCAAAGTGTAGAAAATCTTAACATCCAAGTATGATTATGATGGTTACTTATTAACAAACAGAATAAAATTCAATGTTTGTACAGCTAATTGTCATTCCAGAATTGTTTAATAATAATTGATTGTATAGGGACTTTTTATATTCAATATTGTAATTACTGAAATTGTAGAAGTTTGGGAAGTCAACAGTGTCATCTGGTAATGAAAACCTAATTAGTCCATTCAGGCGAACTTAAAACTATTTGTTAATTTTTTCTTTATTTTGTGAATGAGATACATGAAAATCCTAAAATAAACTTACCTGAGAGTCTTTGAGTCCCAGTTTATCAGCTAACTTCTTTCTGTCTGGTTTGGAGATGTATTTCTGCTTCTGGAACGTTTTTTCCAGACCCTTTCTCTGTAGATCTGAGAAGACAGCTCTTCGCAACATGCCTCGTCTGGGCTTCCCCCTCATGTTACTGAGAAGAGAGAAGGCGTTTGGCATCGGCAACATCGAACCTGAAATCAGAATAACATTGTGAGTTGGTTATTATGAGCTCTAATTAGACTAATTAATCCAATTGTAAAACGGTTACTGCCTGTGTGCATGTATGTTTGTTTGCTTTTGTGTGTGTTTGTATGTTCCCTCTGCCCGAGAATATGGAAAAACAGAATAACAACGGTAATCAGCAGTAATAAATATCTATTTTATTGTTAAGTTGTCGAATTTAAAACCATATCCCAGGTAGAAGCTTAGATAAAATTCAAATGTATTAATGTTGCGTTTTATCTTCAGACAAAAACCCTCATAAAATTTATCTGTTAAAATGAAACTTTAACATGGCCTTTTGTACGGAACCTTATTGAAATATCATTTCTACTCTAATGTATTCATGAATTGAAATTTAAAACAGTTTAAGCCGCAGATGTATGTCGTTTCACTCTTATTGTAAAATAAATGTTTGCATAAATTAAATCGCCGCAAAATTAGTGACATTCTTTCTACTAAACATCATTTGGGATAAGAAATTGTTTATTTGGTTTAATATCAGAAAGGTGTCAATATTATTAAAACTACCAAATGAGCTCCTTTAGATTTTACTTTGATCTGTTACATTTGGGAGAGGTTGAAATGGCTATTAATTGTCATTTGGAATAATATTTATCCTGGCATGCTTGGCTCTAGAGTGGGGATTATAGGGTGGAATGATTTTAACCGTAACCGAGGACCAGGTGGGGAAAGTTTAAGGGACTCATTGTAAAGTCTCCCTGTGAAAGAACTCCATGTAGGACCACACATACTGATCAACAACCTAACCTCAAACTTCCTTTTTATCCTTTTAAAATTAGCCTGGGTCTTTTTCAAGGAGCTACTTGGACTTGATAAGATTGGGAGGGTCACAAAAGGATGGTTAGAACCGCCTTCTTGGTTTAATTTTATGCTTTTTTAAAAGAGATGGAGAGTTGGTTTCTTTTCATAATTCATCAACTGTGTAATGATGTTATACTTTGAGGAGACATTTTCCTTTTCAAAAAGAACTCAGTATTGTTAAAAATTAAGAATAAAATTTATAACCTCATTTCTGTATCAATGTATTCAGTCTTGGTAAATAAAATTTAATATGTATGTGCTATGACTAATAAAAATAGCAGTTAAAATACCTTCAAAATGTAATAAAACATTCATGACCATCATAATAAAAGTTTGATTGAATTAAAATTCCTCTTGTAACAAATTTGTTCATATCACTTTTTTCAATGGCCGTAATTTCCACGGCCATGGTCAATTTACCAAAACTTCGCTCAAATTCCCCTACAAGCCCTTAAGTGGTATTTAATTCCAAGCAAAAAGATAACAAATCCTTTAAAATACGTCGCCCCAAGGGACGGTAGACCTTCTTCAACATTGAAATGACAAACTCTATATTGACATAAAACTGATGAACGAATATTCAAAGAAAAAAGAAAGGTGTTCATCCCATTGATTACTATATTAAACCGTTCTGAAGGGTTCTATTGAGAAATCATTGTCATAGCTGTGAATTCAATTACTTGCAATAAAATCTGTGGCTTCAAAGACAGGAAAAAGTGTTGAAAAGCTTGAAATTAAGCACTTGATTAGGTCTTTGTCGGAGACTTAACAGGCCCTGTGCAGGAAACGTCTTTTTATTGCTGTTCTGTTTAGCCAACCTGGTTTTTATTTGCCTTTGTAAATTTTGTATCAATTTGTTTTATTAAAATATCGTAACAGAGATGTTTCGGGAAAGAGTTCACTGAACAAGTAATTCAAAATGAACAAAACATGTTGTCCAAGATAGAAAAAATTGTCATTATATTTACTCTACATTAAAATCACATTATATTAATTTAAAGTTCAAAATTCATTTCAACCACTCGGCTACAGCGACATTATTTGTTAACAGATAGAAACCATAATAGTTTAACTTACCAGTAAAATACGGGTGTCGTATAAACGGATGAATCGGATTGTGTGGGTCGTACATGGCAGGCGTGGTCCTCGGGGCTAGGTGGTGAGGCGGCAGGGCCGGGTGGTGTCCCGTGGGTCCACACGAGGTACAGGACGAGAGTCCCGGGTGAAGCAGGCCTCCACATCCCTTGTGACACGGGGACAGGGAAGGGACTCCGCCCGTGGTGGTGGAGGAAGAAGTAGCGGTGGAGGGAGCCGTCAAAGAACCACTGACTGGAGAGTAACTAGTGAATGCACTGGTGCTGGTGCTGTTCAATGTTGTCGCTGTAACATCAAATATATTTGCGTTATAACATTTTCATGTTTTACAAAAAATACTTAAACATATTTACAAATTTGTACTCCTGTTTTAAATCAGTATTGTCAGAGAATGTTATCTTAAACCCGTTCCAGTTTATTAAATTTTTTATCGTAACGCACAAGAGATGTCTATGCTCGCGGGGTGATCAGTGTGAATAGATATTGCTGCACACTGTAATATATACTAAACAGGCATAGTTCAACACAAAAGCGCTCCAAATACAATGTATGCATTTCTAAAATAACTATAATATTCAGTTTTTGTACATTTTTATAATCTACATAATTAGATCAGCCACATTGTGTTTCAAAATAAGAATTATTACTAAATGCGCACAAAAATGAAAGAATAGACCAACAAGCCTTAAGGATCGGAGTAAATTCAGGTACAATTTAAAATTTTTAATATTCGGGTATACTACTTTTTGACATGGCAATAAAACTGTAATCCTCAACCGAAATGTTTTGTCATGAAAAAATACCGTGTAACCTGTCTGTTAAGTGCCATTTTGAAGAGGGGAATATTTGATTGTTACCAGTGCAAATATAGTTTGATCTGATAAATGGTTATGGGATACATTTATTGGCTTCCCCAAACAAAACATCTAAGCAAAAGACATCATTTCTCATGGACATACTAAAGGTATCTTATTTCATATTGACCTTGCTTTGGACATTAATAGTTGACACGGTGTGCCAAGGTAGAATGGATAGATCGCTCATTTGCTTAGGGAGCAAACATACTCGGACATATGTTGGTAAATTGTTAGTTTAGTCAAAATAAAAAGCACACATTTTTTCAAATCCTAATATCCACAGTATCATAGCCAATACCATGTTTCGAGCTCCCATCATGAATCAAACAATATTTGTCGTGGAGAGGTTCTTTCCTTTTTAAGTTGTGAACAAGCATTCAAATATGGGCAATAACATAGTGACTATGCATGTTCTTTCAGTAGATAATGAACAATCAAACAAATATAGAATGTGATGGATGAGGGCTGACTGTGGAAGGGGTTGGCTATTAAAACGCTGGTGGAAAGATAACCGTGGCATTACACTAATTTTACACTGCCACAGGTGTTGCTGCAAATTGTAAAACGGTTGGCTTGATTCATACTGGCATTTTGCTTGTTTCAATTGCAACAGGGCAATTTGTTTGGATACATCTATTTTACACTGTACACTAAATTACAGTCTAACAGACTATAATATTTAGTTTTATATATAGTTTATATATTGCGCATACAATTTTCTATTTTTCTTTTGAGTATAATGTATTCTTAGCAGGATATGTACCCCACTGTCATAGAAATTAGGCACTAATACCGTGCTCAAATAAAACCACCCCTTCTGCAGCCAATAATTGTGGTAAGAAACAAACTCAGATTGAGTGCTTTGTTAGTCATTAACAGCACTGGTCTAATTCAAGGGGCCTTTTACAAGTCAGGTATTGCTGTTTGCCCTTAGTCAAAGGCATGTTTGAGCAGTAATATCCATTGAGAGGCCTGTCATGTCACACATGTCCCAAGTCTATGTCCTAAACAGTCCCCCCGAGCATACCCCAGGCATGATGTTAGAGTCCTCCGAGAACTGTGAACAGGAACTGAAAACTTTCTAAAATACACGTAGTTGATCAAATAGCATTTTGTCCTCTTTGACTTTCGACCAACAGCATAAATTTGCTCTTATGAATCTGTGCGTGTTCTTTTTGCCTAAGTAGTAACCCAGAATTTTATCGCTTAATAATTCATGATTGTCTTTGGCACAAACTGGTGCATGAGAAATGGTTCTCTTCCTACAAAACACATTTGCTCTCCTTCTGGACATAAAATCACTGAATAGGTGATTTGTGTAGCTTCAAAGTCTTCAAATAATTTGGCGTTATCATTAAAGTTGTGTACATATTTGATGCATAAGTTTCTTAGAATAGTTCGCTTAATTTACTAAGAGAACAAACCGTGTAGTTGGATGAAGTAGTAAATGATGTTAATTTAACATTGTTTAGTAAACAACAGAACACTTACCATTTTTAGGTGAAACCTGCGATGACAAAATAGCGTTGACTCCGAATTTAAGAAAGGGTGCTGAAACTGGTGGATTAACTGCTGGATGACTGCCTGCAGGTCCAGGTGAAGGAGTCCTTCTGTGAACTGGTGCTTCTGGTGATGGTGGACTAGAATGCTTACTACTGCTAGTACTGTCTCTATGAGATGATACAGTTGCGGCTGCAGCTGTGTTCTGTGGCGACAATCTTGATGAAGGAGGGGAAGGAGACGGGGATCTGCTGCGAGGGCTTGAGGAGGGATATCGCAGAAGACTAGGATGGATCCCCCGGGAGAGAAGTGCTGCTTGGTGCGGACTAGTAACGATAAGTCCCGGTGGCATCTGTTGTTGTCTTTCCCTCAAGATGTTCTCTACCAGGAACGATGTAGACGCTGCTGCGGCAGCGGCGGCCGCCGCGGCAGGATTCATCGGCTGTGGATGGGCCAAACCAGGCATCGTTGGTGCCCGAAAGAGTCCTTGGTACAACGGCGAAGGCGCAAGCATGTTCGGAAACATTGTCACTGTCTCTGTGTTGCAGTTGTCACTGGCTGAACAAACTTTGAGCTCCACTTTTCCTGTCTTCAAAATGTGTACAACGTCGTCGTAAAGTTCCAGCAAAGCAATCAAAATTCGACTTTCTTTACTGACGAACAATATTAATGTTCATCTTTCGAATTGTACAGCAAACTGACTCTGTCTACTTGCTACTGCTGATTAATGTATCCCTTATAACTCATCTCAGTTTGATTTTCAACCTCAATGATGACACATTTCATTCGGTTTCATGGAGTGCTTTCTATTTTATAGTGAGGCAGCCAAGACTTAAAGGTATTATCCCATTGGAGCCGTGTGATTGGTCGACGTCAACCAATCAGTGATGTTGCTGTGTAAGTGATGGATGTAGCACTTGGTTTTATTGTGCGCACAATCTATTCAACTCCCAACTTAATAATAATATTTGTGCAAAAGATTCTTTATTGCGTTAGGTTTTAAAATAACCAGCATATAACCTTTAGAATTATTGAAAGCAGTCCTATTACTGTTAAAAGCATTTGATTTGAACCCAAGATGCAAGTCGAATGATTTACAGTAACATTTTGGATGTTTCAATGTCGACACATTAAGATGCATAATCATCAATTAAGATGGCATATCGCATAAATTTTATAGTATTAACGATGTGCGAAGATAAATGTTAGGCTTAATGGTAATGCCCTATGTAGGTGTATTGTATGTGTAAATTAAAACATAATCTTTGCCATCAACCTTTGCATTTTATTGCTTCTTTAATACCGCGTATTATTTACTGTTTCTGAAATTAAGAGATACCTAAATGTCCCTTTGTGTTATAATATTTTCAACGTTTGAAAAGCACTGAAATTTTACTCAACGCGTTTTAGCTTCTTGTCCAAATCGCTACAAATCCCCTTTAAAAACAAAGGCTCGCATCACATTAAGCCTAAGTGTCGAGCTAGTGAATCACGGTAATAGGACTTCTCTTCGTTAAAGGCTCAATTGGGATGAAACGTGTCAGCAGCACATGCCGCAAATAGATGTTGATCACATCTCAGCCGCTTTACACTGAGGATTAATTAAATTTTATTGCCGTCGCTTTAAGAGCCAACTTAGGGGTCGGTCAGCCAATTTAGCTAATAGGCTTGCAATGAGAGTTAGGCGGTTTCGCAGATTGGCTTTTGTCGCAAAGGCGGCTTTTCAGGAAGGCGAGGTGTCAGGCAGGACTGACGGATATCTGCCGCCGAATGTCTCTTTAGCCTCTTTACTTGTTTTTACTTTCCGCTAAAGGCTTTCAACTGTTCCACGGAGGTAGACTTCCCTCAAGGCAGTGTCGTCCATTCGGACACCGTCGCTACCTTGAACATAACACTTACAGTGTTTTATATGAAAGTTTTGGGTATCAAAAGCTTCGCTAAAATGCTTCAAATTGGGACCATAAACGGCAAGACACCCTTTGGGAAGCGGATCTGAGAGTGGTGAGAGTAGGAAGAATATCCACCTATCTGCAACAGGCACAAACGGCACATTGAATATTTTCAGTGTTGATTAGTTTAGAATAATAGACATATAACAATAGTAGACATATAACAATAGTAGTTGTTTTGTAGACACATAATCACACTAGTGATAAACATATTGCTCCGAAACAATGCGGTTCCAAGCTTGTTGGATTCTATTGGACGTTTCGTGCAGACGGGCGCTACTGGCGATTGAAATGGGCTGAAAGATTAATGTCAACTTCGTCTTGTCACATTCAACTCCTAATCTGAAAACTGTCACTTAACAGATTTCAGCTATAAACATAATATCCTTTGAGGATAATGTAATGGGTACTCTATTAGCAAGCATCAACCCATTTGTGCCTACGTAGAATTAATCAAAGTTGTATACTAACTCTTTCCTTCTCACAAATCCCAGGATCCATTAGAAAGAGGTTGACGTCTTTTTCACTTAACGACATTACACAATTGTGTTGATCTTTTTTCCGTTTGGGTTTCATCAATGACAGGCCAATAACAGTTACTACTAATGTAGCTAAAATAAACAACAATCATTTACGCGTATATTCTCCGTCGGTACTTGGTTGTGTACATGGGGACTGGTGTCCACAAATATCAAACATCGTACTCGTACCGTATGGACATTGAAGAGATTGCATTAACAAATTTCACATTGAAAATTTATTGCAAAAGATATTCTCATAAGTATGTGTTGTGGATTATGTTCCACGTATGTTCCACGTACTTAACGTTCTTAAGCATGCAGGGACCAGCTAACTGGAACGTACGTTACAATACGTTCCATGGTGAACCAGGAGAACATTGTCCCACATTAGAGCAACATCGGGAACGACTTTATCGATGCATCGTGTTGGTAGCGAAAAGACACGCTCTGTCCAGCGTACAAAAATGTCATGTACCAATGCACGTTCCTACAGATTTGATGTTCACCAGATTTCACTCAAACCAATTTCGTTCCAACACTATATTGTCTACAATGAAGGCATTAGATGAATCACATAAATAAAGATTACATGCGACAGTAGTTTCAATAAATTAAAATGAAACTAAAATTTAAATTCAATGACACAGTTCCCTATTGAATATAATATCTGTGTTCAATAAATTTGAAAAATAATTTTCATGGATAATTTATCAAATGTTGTTCTAATCCAGCATAATGAGAACCTATTTACATTAATTATTTCCATATTTGTGCAATTATAACAGTTCTATCTAAATTACACATTCAGCTGTTACACATTGTGTTGTAATGAGTAAAATTAATAAACAACCATCTTTAAAAGAATAAGCCATTTGTTTCCAAATATGAAACTCATGCCAGAGTCATTAGTCTTCAAAGTTATTCTTGCATTCACAATCAGATTAAAGAATGGTTGACATACAATGACAAATAGGACTCATTTTGTGCAGGATATCATTTATTTGAATGGATATTATTTTCCAATATTGCCTGTGTTATGTGGGTTGATTGGTTTTGCAGGTGCTGGGATGCAAATTTGGAAAAATTGCGGATAGCCACAAATTAACCCTTTAATTAATTACATGCCTATTTCACACTCATACAAGCTCATGCAAAGCCATACTTAAAGTGATACAATTGTTACAACTGAGTCCAAGATATGCCTTTAGGGCAACTTTTTGCAGAACATAAGGACCGTGTCTTCAAATAGTGATATAACTAATTGCAAGTGGCTTGGAGGGGGTTTTGTCTTGACAATACCATTGTTTGGGAACTACAACTGAATAATAGTGCTCACCTTTGTGTAATATTTCACTTTGATCAAGTCTTATGTACATAGAAGTTTTGTTCAACAAAGTAAAGTTTGATTTTGTTTCATTCTATTTGTTTGATTCTTTAAAGTTAACAAAAGAATTTAAATAGGGCTGATAATGAGATAAGTACTTTGGGGAATATGGCACATTTAAAATGTTTTTACTAGACTCCATGAAGTGACTATTTATCTTTGTAAAGGAAACACATCTGTATGTACAAATGGTAATGATGAGGATTGCAGGAAAACTAACGTGTAAACAAAGGAAAAGGGTTTGATTTATTGCAGATTTATTGTAGACTGTTCCATAATTTTAATGGCTTTTAAGAAGAAAATGCAGCCCAAAGCCAGTGCTAATATTCACCACTTCTACACGCATATTACAAATTCTAAAATACCAAATGTGGTAAAATAACAGGTATTAATATTTTTGTTAATACTTTTGTTTGTGTTGTTTGTTGAAAATATTGTGTCCAACTTTAAAAGTTTTGCAACGACGAAGAGAAAAACTGCTGGCTTTGAACTCTGCGGTGCATTGTATCCATAATTATCATTTCTTCATTGTATTGGCTGATCAGTTTCAACAATGTTTAAATGGATCTTGAGAAATTCCAATAGAGAACACAGTCTTTTCATTTAAATTTTGAAATGAATTCAGCACCACCCATTTATTTTGAATTGTGATACTTTGGGAAATAGTAGAATCGGTAGGCATCGGCAGACTTGTTGTCTAGAGAAAATAGTCATTATATGCCGTACATACTGGTTCAGTCTGCAATAACTGCAAGTGTTCTGCAAATAGTCATCGGTTAAATTGTCTGTTCTGTATATATATATATACAAGAACCCAAGTTCTACTGCATCGAAAATAGAAAGTGTAGGTGCACGAATGAGACGGAGAGAAGGAGAAGAAAAGGGAGACAGACAGGACAGCAGACAAAGAAAAATTACACAAAAACAAATATTAATACATTTGTAATCCCAAGGTTTTTTGTCATGCCACACACTTCTTTGAGAAAAAAACATTCATGGCACTTAAATTAATTTTATAGTACTCATTGAATACTAAATATTAATTTACCATCGTAGGACTTATTATTAAGAGCTCATATATAGTTCGAGGACATTTTATCCTTTATCGTTTCAGCAACATATATCTTGACTGGCTTAACAAATAAATAAAAATCTTAGGCATATGTTTGTTTGTGACTAAATTACTATTTACAAGTTTATAAAGTATCGCTTGTTGTCCATTGGAATTTTAAAAGCAATTGACATGAAATACGTGACGATTGTTCATTTATAAAGACACTTCATACATATAATATTTGTCGAATTGAAAGTTCTCAACCGCGTTTCGGTTTCAACGTTGAAAAGAGAAGATTTTCTCTAGCAAATAAAGGCACCAACAAACTCTATTGATGGGCCAGTAAAGGTAAATGTTTTGCTTATGTCTAAGACAAGTATTATCAGTTTGCTGCTATATTGGTATAGACATATATAGGTACAATTGGTATTAGACCTCTCAATTTTCCCATGGTGCATACATGGGTATTTAAGAAGGCATCACCCTGGCAGCTCTTAAATGACAGACTACTTGGCGGCATACCCTTGGTTTTTCGATTGCGCTCGCCGTAGTTATACCCTGGCCAAAATCCTTCCCAACATGGCAAGTATACCTCAGGCTCATAATTGCGAAATATAGCCCTATCATGAAAACCCGAGCTGGTACAGTAAATAACTATATGAACGTAAAAAGTTGGCCAAGTACTCGAGAAGGGGCCTCATATTTCGGGTTTGGAATACATAGATATGGGAAAATACTACGAAGGGGGTACTCTTCAAGGGCCTATGGAGACAATACTTTTTCAACCCCAGGACTCAAATATGACATCAAGTGTAATTTAAACTCACCAGCGCAACTTCATACAAAAGTGCAGTTGATATAAAATGATTTCTGAATACATATGAGGTTGGCAATGTCGTGATAAAGAAGTCTGTGTCTATGTGTTTCAGAACTGTTACGCCCAACAGTCTAATAATTAAGGGTAATTCTTGTAGTTATACTGAAACATACGTATTCTTAAAAGTTCTGAAACAACTCTAACTTATATTCTAAAATAAGACTACGTTTATCAGAATGATAATTCCTTCTATCGCCTTCTAAGCAATTTGCGTTCTGTTTATTTCTTTTTAAATTTAAAATCGATCTGTACACATTGGTCAAATCAAAATAATTTTTCCAAATGCTGACATAACCACGTGTGCAGTAAAAAAAATTGTACCATACTTCTCAGATGTTTGTAAGTCTATGGGACCAAATATGCTGAAATAATGTGTTGTCATTGTTCAGGGGTTTTTTTTGTGGTCTCCGAACCGAAAGTCGTACAGCCAGCACATCCTTCAATGTCTAATGAATATTTCCATTTCTAATAATCTCATTTAAAACTCAAACATATGTGACCAATGTATTGCAGATAGAATGCAACGAGTGTCAATTGAATCACATTTGTAAGCATAGCGTCAATTGTTTGATATTTTAATAAAAAGTAAAATAATAAAAGTGTCAAAGAGTTATTGCCACTTCAAATGGATTTATCAATGCAAGACTGCGCCTAATGCGAGCATTTCAAATCAGAAAATGTCTTTATCCTCCATTCAGTGTCGGTAAATGTTGATTCATGTTTGTTCCTAATTTCCATAAATGTTTTATTAGTAAAAACAACATGTATTTGATGGCGTGCATATGTCTGTCATTATCTGACAATTGTTTAATAAACGTTTTCCCCTCGTGTGTGTAAAACACCTATGGATAGCTTTAAATGCCTTAATAGATCCATCAATGTGCCATTCACACACCTTTTGGAGGAGATATAACTCATTTTATTCCAGTTTTTATGTCATTTCCACTTGGGCACAAGTCGTACTGAAGTGGGCATGAATTTTCAGGGGTCCCCACTGGGTAGCCCATTAATTCAACACTTCCTATGGCAGGGCAAGGTATTGAAATGAATGTCAATGGGGATGCCGCTGAAGTTCGCACTTCTTCTGCAGCTGCACCCTTCTGAAGGAGAAGGGCAAGGTGTGGGACCTTACACCCCCTGACTGGGTCTATTTTTCGGCCCTGAATCTTAACAATCTTTCCCCATGGCCACGTACTATTCCCATTCCTTCCTGTTTGTACTCCCCAATAGAAACTCAAGAGTACTCAATCACACCCAGTAATAAGCTCGTACAATGACAACTGTAATGACACCTACGGTCTATTTACAACTTGTAGAAATCATGGCACAACGACTCCAAACCAGTGAGTACCAAATCAAAACTGCACAGATAAGTGGTGAAGCAATTAAAATTTGAAGCTTTTGTGTTTCTCAATAAAATTTGATAATAATGTTTTACTATTAGTAAAAAAAAATTCTACAGAAACAATACCCCATTATTACTTATTTATTTGAAATCAAACTCGGTGACGTGTGTGTATTTTGAAGAGACTTACACAAACCGGTTAATTGGTCCTCGTTTTGTTTAATAATATAAATCAGATACAGGTGTAACGATTAAAATTGAGGTAGGTTGGAAATTATTCGTTTAACAATTCGCTGTACAACAACAGACTAATATCCCATGAAATCATCTACTATTTATTATTTGTTAATCATAAATCTGTACCCAATGGGAGATCTTAAGGTGGTATTAATCTAAGTAGCAACACCACAAGCTGACAGCCATTCTGTAATTGTCAGTTAGTAAAATGACAAATCTCACGGAGGAGGTCCAAATTATTGTTTTCTATTTCCATGTAATTAAGTAGTGATGGGCAAATTTAACGAGCCCTATCACACTTCCATGAAAGCTATTGTGACAGCATATGGTTTGGACCCAAATAGGTAGTAGAAGGATTATTTCTCCTGTAGGGCAGCGTAATTTCTATAGGAAAAACCGCGTGAGAGCCGGATGTGTAACTTCGTATCAGTACAGCAATATCTCTTGAAAGTGTCTGGTCTATTTGTACAATATAATCACAATGTAATTGCCTGTAATATCTGCGTTTTCGGTAAATTGAATAACCGAATAGCCACCGGCTCTACAGAATGAAATGCCAGAAAATAGACCTGCCACTAGCCTATCATAAACATTTGAGTTTATTCTTAGTGTCCCATAAAGAAAGTTCCGTTTCACAATTAGAAGTATGTTATTCAGAGCCAAATGGGTGATTACTGACCCTTCATTGTGTGAAAATTGTATATCTTCAACACTATCAGCCTTCCTGTTAAGTAATCACTGTTTAGTTTTGTCATTAATTGAGTCTAATGATATGTTCGGATTGGAATAGGTTCAACCTTGCCCAAAGCAAAGGCGATGAATAAGGCGCATCGTTTTCTCAATACCTCAACGGTGCATCATAGGTAACATCTTAAGTCGGATATGGCACCCACACCAAAAGTGGAAAGTTAGCATGAAGCACTTCAAGTGATACAAATTTGTCCATAAATGAGTCTCCACAAATAAGTGCCTTGTATGTTGAATACAGAAATAGCATCATCGTTGTCATTTATAATTCATATTTAGACATAAAGAAATGTAAAAATATTATTTATTGCAGATTGCATAAAATAATATTTAGACAGAAAAATGTTAAAACGATAATTACGTCTGCTAGAATATCATACATAGCAAGATAGATGAAATCAGTAAATTAAACGCTCATTAACATTATGACGGTATCTCAAGTCCTAACCACGCAGTAGCAAAATAAGGCCAGTAGATTAATCTTCTGTATAAGGCTTGTATAAATAACCCCAGAGAAGAAAAATCCAATATATTCAAATGTATGGTTTAATAACGGGCATATGCCTAATTACATATTCCATGGCTACCATATTCAATAAAATAAAGTGGAGGGAAATCCAATAAGGAGGCAATTGGAAATTTCAGCACCAAGTTATTGGCAGATTATTGCAATAAGTAAGGGCCTGTTTTGTATATTGATGAGCTGGTATTTGACAGTTTTGACTTGGTTATGGGGAAATTTTACGCTTTAGGTGGCTCGGGGATGTGGGCAAGTATTGATTCTGGTCGCAAGTGTTGAAGAAAGTACGATGTCTCGGGGTCCAATATCCAACCTTCTGGGCCGATACCCAAGGCAGCAGCTGGTGGGCTTTAATTGAACGCATACAAAGACTGTTTGGGGAAGGGAATCAAAAGTTTTATGAATATCAATGACAAGGGGCTAATGGAGGCAAAAACGGGGGTTTCAATTTGAATGATAATGTCCATTTTTGGAGAAGGAATCGCTGCGAGGTCGTGTGGCGCTTAAGTGTGCGGTGTCTTTTAACTCTACGAGGGACCTCATCTGCAGTAAAAACAATTTAATAGCTCTCCAATTGCAATGGGATAAATAGCAGCAGCATCTCTTCAAATTAAAGAATAAACTATAGTGATTGTAAAGGAGTGAAAATGATAAATGTCTTGATCAAAGGGTTCGTCAAATCTGTGTTCTTCTTTTTCAGAGGCGGAAGTTTTTGTTCGCGTATTGAAACCATCTCAAGAGCCGATGGCCAAAATCACATTGAATATGATATTTGTATTTGTGTTATAAATGAGCTGACTCTTTGTATCATTTCTCATTGGTTTCCTGTCAAACATGACATCCACTTGAGTTTTAAAATGATTAAGTTTCCTTCCTCCAGTTCAAGCTACAGAATGAATAGAAAGGCGGCGCGCTTTAAATTGTGGATTTTAAATCTTAATGTGGCAATTAGGAGGGTTGGTTTTGTTTGTAAAATTATTTTCAAGTTTCACTGGAATTCGTGATATTAATACGTAAAATGTCAAAACGTCAAGGCATTGGACAGAATTACAGTTAGTGTAACTGAATTTGGCGAATCCCGGCAAGAAAAATATTCCCATTAAACTTCCAACGACATTATTAGATTTCTGCTTGACGATATTAGAAACCATTCTGATTCCATTTGCATTCTTATGGACATTTAATTAACCATACTGAGAAACATTATAACCATCTTCCTGTTATTGTTGCGTTGATAGTGACTTGATTAAATTCTAATAAGTAAAGGGAAAAGAATTCTTGTAGGTTAAGTGAATTTTGTAATGCCTGAAGTGCTTTGTATTAACTCTTCACTTTTAGCGTAGGTGTCATATCCGACTTAGGAAGTTAGGATATTACCTAAGACACAATGTTCAATCTACACAAATGATGCGCACACTTTCTGTGCATTAGGCTTCACAACAGTGTAAACAACAGTAACTCAACAGGAAGATTGCTTTGTTGAACATTCACTACGTTTCTAAAATAAAGTACAATAATCATCAGTTTTATTCAATATGCCTCCAGGGGCGGATCCAGAATTTGGTCAAGGGGGGGGGCCCAACTTGTCAAGTGCCGATGTTTGCCGACAGAGTGAAGCAAAGTCACATGAGCACAGCAAGCAAGTAACAGGGTGGGGCCCCAGAAGCCCTTTTTATGTTTAATTTTTCTTTAGTTATTTTAGTG
>JBCAUI010218972.1:0-16665 GCA_038406195.1 Haplosyllis anthogorgicola
TCAATTTGTGAAAGGTACAGAACAAAGGAGAGAACAAAAGAATTCCACGCCGCACTTTTGATGTGCAACAGTTTCAAAATTGATAGTAATTTCAGGAGCTGTTACAATTTGCCTTTGACTCTTGAACTCAAGTAATTTGCCTTGATTACCATGCAGCACATGAGTAGGTAATCGTGTGTGAATATCTATGGGACCAAAGTGTGTACAAATAATGAGCATATTTTTGAAAAGCCATACATGGAAATTCAACCACCCAATGAGTATTAATACACTGTGTGCGTGGATGAGTCTCACCTCTCTAGTTACCGTGTATTAGGTTTGGAGGCTATCATCAGCCGTGTAGCCTCTAACCTCTGTGTTCATCTATCTGTCATAGGACCTAGCCGTCTGATAAGTACCTCAATATTCGCTCCGGGACAAAACACAACAAATATATCATTTCTTTTCTCGTAAACACATATAAGAAACATAGATTTATACATAATTTTCATTTCCTTCTTCGACTAGACCACATTCCCCTCCAGGATTTTGTATTTCTGCTGAATTATTTTGGCCGTACCCAATTTCCCGACAAAGGTGCCAAAGGCAGCAAAAATAGCTTAACATTATCAAAGAAAATCTGTTGAAATGCACTCAAGAACCATGACGAGAAATAACTACCTTTAACAGTCACAGACGAAGAAACCCTGTTAGGTTCGGAACAATATAAATCTTATCCGTGAAATTAAAAAAATTATAAGCACAGAAGAATTTTTACCCAAATGTTCTGAAAATAATAAATAAAAGTTTGTTACAATGCGAATGTTATTTAACACTGTAAATTAATTTTGACATTCGAACAAAACAAAAACTCAAGAAAAATTGTTTGCAGATAATATATATATATAAATAATTTATTATATAATTTAATCTTTTTGCAGGTGTTTGAAGGGAACACAGACGCGTACTCAGTGAAGCACTCCTACCTGGACAGTCCTATTGTAGCAAGATTCATCAAGTTCCACACAGTTCATTGGAACAGACATCCCAGCATGAGAGTGGAGATCATTGGGTGTCAAGGTGAGTGGATGACTTAAGCTCATTTTTAATAAGTGGAAAATTATTACACGTAATTAATGATGGTAATAATGAATTTTTTCCGTATTTTAAGAAAAATGCAACTCATTTTTGAAACATTAAATATCCAAGTTTTGTTATTGTTCACTTTAATATCACAACCACCTTAGGGACCAGGGGAGAAATCTGTCTGTGTTTGTGCTTAAAATACACTGCACGATACCACTCCAGGCCATTTCGTTCAATGAGGAATTATGTTCTTCTTAACATATTGATACGGCTTCTATTTAGAAATATTTGTGATGATTGATAGATTGAATGGGTACGATAGAATTTGTGTTGACAGCGGTGCCCAAGCAGTGGTATGTAGGGCAGAACTATTGACAACTGTGTAGGTCCATTGTGACCCTAGATCATGTACAGCTAATTAAATGCAATATCATGTTACAGGGTCACACTGCATGCATTGTGTCATGCCCCAGTTCTCACCTCACACCTTATCAATTGTCATGTCATGATGTCCTATTTCACAGGACTTTGTTTATATTTTGGTTTGGTGTCAGTGCATTGAGGTGTCACACCAGGTGTCACTGTCTCCTAAGAAGAAATCCGTAAATAGAAGGCAGTATCAATATGAAATTGTGTCCAAATCTTGTTATTATAAGAATAGGTAGAAATAGATAGTTTGTTAAATCACAAAAAGACGATAATGGCCAATGAGATCAATGAGTAGGCAACAGAAGACAGAAGATGAAAGTTGAACAGAAATTCAATCTTTACCAAGTAACGAAATCACTTCAAAACGTCTTAATTTCAGCACCTTGAAATATGTGGTATTTTGTTGCTAATGTTCAAAACTTCCACTTTATTCTCAAGGTTCCCCTTCCCGGGGAACATGCCATCTGTTGAACTTCGGGGCATGACCGTGGGTCAACTCCGGGCAATGTAGGGATCCAAAGGGGCAACAAGTAGTGCCTTTAAGGGGAGCCATTACAGTACAGGTGTTCAGCTTTAAACTAAAGTGTTTTAAAACTTTGAAAAAATAATACCAGCAATGTTTTTTATTTTATTTTATTCTAGTTGATATTTACAGAACACAGTAGCACTTAAATCTGTAATTGTTGCTTTTTGTTTAATAGAACGGTCGGAAGTAAAGTATGAGTTAGTGGTGACGGTTAAACCAGGTGTATTATTCGCTCCCTCCTTTTGAAAGGAAACGCATTATTAGGGGCATTTTGTACTGGAATGCGTGAGCTACCTGTGGGCAGGGTTGGGATCTAAAGGGGCAACAAGTGGGACCTCTGCGGGGGAATCACGCATCAAAACACCCGCAGGCTCCTCTCACAAACACGCACCCGGGGGGTTCCGAAGGGATTCAAGAAAGACTTGTCAGTCTTAATAGGAACTGTTTGTTTCTTTGGACAGTCGCATAACAAATATACTGCATATAACAAAGAGCCACCTTGTTTGTGGATCATCGCAAAGTCACAAAGTTATGCAGTGATATATCATTATAATTACATGAGATATTTTGACACCCCTGATAGGTGTACCTACATAAATGATTTATTGCATAAATGACAATTCATGGTACAAACATACATTGAGGTAAAAATAGCAACTGTTTTCTAATCATGTGGGAAAACACTGTCCTCCGGTTCAGGCCACGTGCAGGTTTCAACACAATAAACTGTGGAGGGTAAATTAATTCTACCTCTTTGGAAATTTATGTTGATTTAATTAGTGCTAAAGACTCTGGTCTGAACTTAGCAATCCATTAAATGATGTGTCTCATGTTACAATTTTTTGTTTCGTTCTTTTGTGATCTCTTGAGAATCGAAAAGCCCTTCGAAATAGAATTATAGAAAAAAACCCTGACTACCATAAAGCAAATATTGTCAACGTCTCAACGTATTTTCTATCATCTTGTCACTTTAAGGATCCTAATTTAACCTAATGACAAATTCTGATGATAAAGTATTTATCTTTCGGTTTAACATTCTACACACATTGTAACAATTTCCTGACACTGTCACTGTTCATGTTTTTTAACTTATACTATTGAAATTTTAGTAAAAATTTCCATTCAATTTGTACTGTGAGTATTCACAAAAGATAATTTAAAGTGATCCTAAACCATCCATCATCAGTGACTGGCAATCATGGCCTGGTAATAATGGTATGATTTCACAAACGAGAAGGCTCCCTACTCGATGCGGCAAACTTAATCATCATAGATCCAGCAAAAGGCCAGAGAAAGTTTTTTTTTGACCTCCAATAAACGAATGGGTATTCATGTCCATATATCCAGCCCATTGACAGAGCAGCGTCTGATGGGCTGGAACGTCTATTTTGTGCCGAGTATTCACGGGCTACACCCTAGATATCCTACTAGGCTAGAATGTGCCTTAGAAGCTGCACCAGCTATTGCATAATAGCCTAACCCAAAACTGCTACCTGGAGTAAATACCCAGTCTGGTGTACTTAACACACCTGCACTAGCAACTCCGGGCTCCCACTGGGACTCGACCATAGCGCGAAGAAGTACCTAACCGCCATTAGAGCGGGTCGCCACAGAATAAGGCTTTAATTTGCATTCTTATGCTTACCGTTCTTTTCTTGTTGCAGTTTGTAAGCAGATGCTGGCGTTGCCGCCGTACGGGAAGCTGACGGCGTCGACGGAGAAGTCGTACAAGAAGGGCAGTTCGTGTCTCGCTGACGACGGGCACATCATGACCAACAAGGCCTGGTGCGCCAAGGACAATAACGGTACAAATTAAATTGGCAGTTCGTTTTCATAAACGTAACGCCCATCCTTTAACGAAACAAGATTGCATTATGGGTTATGTTGGTTTACAACGTAACGCCCAAGGGGTTGCTTTACGTTGCAAACCAACACAACACGACGCTTAATGCATCAATTTGGAATTGGATGAACTTGATGGAAACTGTAAATCAACACCCCCATCAACTACTGAAATACCTATCATTTTGGGAACGAAGAGAACAAAGGAGAGAACAAAAGAATTTCACGCTATGCTTTTGATGCGCTATTGTTCCAAAATGATAGATTTCACACTTTGATGTCATTGTAGACAGCAACGTCTTTTTACTTTATTCTTTAATGTTACCCTATAAAATTTGCAGCAAACCAGTGGTTACAGTTTGACGTGGGTCCCCCGACCCTGATCACCGGACTCGTCACCAAGGGACGGGCCGACACACGGCGGAAACACTGGGTGACGAGGTTCAGGGTCTCCTACAGTAACGACAGCAAGGTCTGGTACTACTACAAGGATGCCAGTCATCTAGATCCAAAGGTACACGAGTAGATATCTATTGTGTTCAATTTTTAATGTGTGTGATAAAGACTAATAAGAGTGTTATTTGAATAATGATCATTTGGTGTATTGGTTGATATTCCCAAATCTAGTATAATGAGGACAAGGACAAGTAGTTCATACAATTCAAGGGAAAGTTTCATAACTTCAAAGCTTCATTTTCTTTTATTTCCCAAAATGTATGGAAAATCAAAAACTTTAAATAAACACCAACACTTTAAGTGTGACGAAATTATCTCGGAAGCTTTCTATGTTCTCGTAATGGAAGATTTGAGAATTGAAACCTTTGGCCTAAATAGGTATTCTTAAGTAAACTACATAGATAGGTACTACATTTTAACTGCTGTATTTGCATTGATGCTTTACTTAACCATAACTATATTTAATAACAATCTGTAATTATGCAATTAAATTTCGGGACGACAGAAGTCCATGTGCATTTAGAGAACGAATAGTTTTCTCTGTGACTCTCTAATTTATAAAAAAAAAATAACTCCACACTGCACTGCAAATCAAGAAATCTCCATCAAGTGCAGTACAAAAGATATAACAAAACAATTCCACGCTGTGCTTTTGATGGGGTATTGGTCCAAAACTGATAGGAATTTCAGGATTTGGTGTTTACGTGAAAGGTTCGAAATGCTGCTGTTCACAAAATCCAATGCAAGAAATGAAATTCCCTCCATTGATGTCCTCAATACTATAAGTTTAAGCAATAGAAGACGAACATAAAAGGAGGACTCAATATGGTATTAGGCAGATCTATATCTAAACACTTTCACTGCGGATTATTCCTTATTTGGGCATGAAATTAATACCCTGTCACTGCACACTGATGTAATTGCACAGATCTGAGATCAAAGTAAACGTCAAATAATAAGTGATGAGCTTTTATAGGATTGTATCGGTATTCGGGGGTGTTAGTCTGGCGTTGTTGCTGGTGGTTATTACATTGGTGGCGGTGACTGATTACTTCGAGAGGGTTTGACTGATAACCCACAATAATTTAACTACGTTTTAAAGTCCAATGAGTGATATTACGTGTCCTACAAAGAGACTGATATTTAGGCGTATTTAGTACATAAAACATGTCATTTGACTTAAAGATAATCCCATAGAGCAACACCCTTTCGTAACTTCTCTGGTCTCCCATCAATATGGCGCAAATTCTCTCAATGGCTACAATATTGTGCTGCAGACTAAAGCAATGTTCTATTAGGAATGTTCTATTAGTTTTTAATTATTTCAGTACAAAAGAATTACCAACTGTGTTACTCAGGCGATTAACAACACAGTGTGAACTTTTATTGTTTCAAAATTAATAGCATTTCCTTTATTTGTGCTCGATTTACATTTAGATGAAATTCATTTGTTGAAACATATATTTTATACCTTGGCCATAACCAAACCAGTACACAGAAATCGTATCATTTTGGAAACGAAGAGAACAGAGAAGAGAACGAAAGAATTTCACGCTGTGTTTTTGACATTCTATTGTTAAACTCCTGATAAGAATTTCATATACTGCCTTTGCTGTCTCGCAAGTCCGTTTTTTAGAAAATTGCGCCACACATTTTATATTCGATGCAATATTTAAGAAGAATATTATACTTCATTAGTAAGCGAAATGCACTTGATGCCCATTTGATATCTAATCAAAGAGCAAACGGATCTAAACGTTTCATAATCACAAGAGATAAATGAAGAGCCATTGCGATGGTAATATATAGAATATTGATCATAGTTGGTAACAATAAATCATTGTCCATATGAAATAATGTACTTTTTCACAACGAAATATTCAAAAATACTCAATGCTTTCAACGTAATCATCAAAATTTTTTTCGTTCGTTATGTCTCATGACATTTTTTGCAAAATAGAAGTAATACATAATTTAATTCTCTGTACATTTGGGAGGTAAGTTTTAATTTGCTTCAGAACTAAATGTTATGTTTAAGCAAAACGTTTATTCTTGAAATTGTGAAATTCAAGTTTCTGCATACTTAGTATTCTGATCATCACGTGGAACCCAAGTGTTATCTCAGATTTGTTATTCCACCAAAATACAATGGGAAACTATGTTAACTAATACCAACATAACAAGGTCTCACCTGTGGAGATTCTAATTGGCTTTTTACCTGTAAGATCAAAGGGTTTATGTGACAGGTAAGGTTACCTGCTAATAACAACAGTTACTCCCTAAACACAGGCACATACCTCCCAATTCATTTCATATCCACAGGATACTAATTCTTTGGGAATTGAAATCATGTTCCCTTTAAATTATGTACATCAATAATGCCATTTAAATAAGGAGTAAATTGTAAGGATAAAATCAACTCATATAATTTTAAATTTCATTTTCTCTGATTCTTGATTTATCTGTGAGAAAATGTGCTTAAATTGCGCATTGCATTTACATATCGCAATAGAAAGTAACGCAATTTGAAAGAAGTGCGAGGATTGAGATAACAATTTACAACAATAAATTGGGAAATTGCTGGATGTATCCGACTAAAAGAAATAAAAGATCCCGTCATGTACTCTTCCCAATGCAATATTACTCTATTTTTGTGATTCAAATTAGGACCACTGCCGCTAGACTCACAATTATGGAGAAGAGATATTTTAATGCTTTTGATGTTTTCAGTACACAAAAATCGTATCAGAACTTTGACACTGTACCTTACGGGACCTCCCTTATATTCCTTTTGTACACAATTTATACAAATTTTGAGGAATGATTATTTGGTTCATCTCGATGAAAAAAGGGAAAATTGTACTTAGTTTTGGAGACAGTAGAAGTACACATTACACTTTAGTTAACAGTATAAACTTCTATTACTTCTATTAATGAATTTCAAATTCTGATCTGAGACAAAGAATCATAAATCAGAATGTCCTATCATCTTTGTAGAATTGAAGTGAATAAATCATTGTAATGAACGAAACATTATATATTAAAAGTGGAGTCCATGATGAGAAGTAACTAGGACATCAGATACCGAACAATTTAGGAGGGGAACAATAGCACCACCCACCGTTTTTTACTTGAACAAATACAATTAAAGAAATAATTAAACCAGTAATGTTAGCTTTCGCAATTTCCCAGTATGAAGGTGATATAATATTTTGAAATGAAACTGCGGTACTGAATTGTTGATTTCGCACAGACTAGATTTTTATCATCTCACAAATTAGATGTCGCCTATTAACGCTGTCTGCATATTCCACCCTGTAACATTAACGTCGTAACGTCGTCGTCGTTTAGATGCAATGGCCGTTGTCGCACAGCCCAGAGAACGGGTCGGATAGCGACTATCTGATCCCGCCGGACCGTGACGGGTTAGACGGACTGGTAAGCGAATCGTGCAGCACGGGATGCGCTCTTTTAGGCACCGTTCCAGTTCAGACTGTACTACAGCAGTGGCACCCACAATGTTTAAATATGCATTATTTTTTAATTGAAATCATCCGACATTTAGTATGATTAACACAGAACCATTTCAAATGTTCCTTATTTGTGGACTTGATTTTGCGAAACCTTAGATTCCGCGAAATAAGAAATCATTATTTTACCAATAATGTAAACTTATTTACAACATGTCACATGTTATTTTAAGCTATGACACAAAAATATATTGAACTTTCTCACTGGATCACGACCTGGATCACTGCATGTGTACATTCAACTGTGTACTTTTCGTACATGATGTTGCAAGCTAGTTCAAGTCAAACTTTTGATTTCATTTCGAAATTAAAATAAACCCAAAAAACAATGACTAAACATACAATACTTGTGGTTGCCACTGTCACTCTGATCTCTTTACTTCTTGAGTTGATACTATAGAAATATTCTTCCTTTACAGATTATAGAATGCAGTTTATTACGAAACCTTTCAATGAGAATCATTCTGTTTCTAGATACTGTGTATTGTTACGTCCGGGGATTGATTGTTTAATGTTGTTACATTGATTGTTTTGTTGTTGTTGTACATATAATTGTAAATATATTTTTCAGTGACGTTATATATTGAATTGTGTGGGATGTGTTGATTTGTACATCTTTTTCAAAAAAGTGAGGATAAGATGAAAAAAAATTAAAAACTCCTCGCCATAGGATAAAACTAAATTAAGTTTGAAGATGAAATTGAGTTCAGTTTGGTACAAAAGATGTTCAAGTTGTATTTTGTAATACAGTTTCAATTGTGACCACAGTGAACTTTATTTCATGAAATGGAGACCATTCAGTGTTTCCAAATTGGAATATATTAATATTCAGACCAGAAAAAACCGATTAACTTTGGAACGATATAATTTTACACTGTGTTATTAATTGCTTCAATAGCGCAGTGTGATATTCTTTTGTTTTGAAACAGCCCTGAAATAATAGAACTTCTTGAGATGTTTAAATAGTGAACAGTTTTCCAAAGGGATACCCATTCCATTGTAACTTTCAAAATGACATAACAAATTCTTCATCTCATCCTCACTGTTGCGGTGATTACTATTTTTGTTTCATACGTGTCTCATAGAATGATAGATATTTAGTCATGTTTAGACTTTTGTGATTAACATACACTAATCTAAATCTAAGTTTCAAATACTTAAATTAGACCATGTGAAGCAAAATTTGTGACATGTTAGAGAGGTTAAACCATGTGTTTTATACATCCTAATGATGATGCAGCTGAAGACTTTTGCAACTGTAAATTCATGCTATGATGCTGTTCCTTCACGTAAAAAGCATAGCATGAACTCCCCTCATACTACAAAGACCTAAATTCCTTTAATAAACCTGTAAGGAACACATGAAAAATGTGTAGTTTAATCTCTCTGATACTTTTATTTACTTGTCTTACTTTCTGGGGACAAATAAGCCATGAAATGTGGTTTTGTGGGAATGGAGTGTATGAAGTGATGTGTGCACGTGTAGTCATGTGTGCATGTTTGTGCATGGGACAGCTGACAGAATTGGTTTGTTCTTAGGGGAATTTTATCTTCTTTTGAATACATGTGAAATGTAGATACAGAAGAATGAAGGGGATCTTTGAAAATGTTTTGTGCATACAAGCATTAAGGATATTTATGTGTAGACTTTTTCTATGTTATTGTGAAATGTTTTTAAATTATTAGACACTTAAGGATGTAGCAACTTTGGACACCCAAGTTGTCACCTATAAATTTATATTGTGCACATATATTGTAAAGACGTTAGATTTGTTGGCAGGAAAGTGAGTCTGAAGACAGTTATATTGTAACTTGTGCAACTCGTTTATATATTGTAACAAATGTCATATTAATCGTATCATTATTTCTTCGTAAAATAATCCATGTACAACAATGGCATTGTGGCTCTGCTTACTGATACAAATATTTTTTGTTATTTGTATTACATGAAAAATGAGCAATTTATAACTGATGTTTTTTCTTTTTCTTCAGGAATTTGGAGGTAACGTGGACAAGGACATGGAGCGCTTTCACTACCTCAACTCTCCCTTCGTGGCTCGGTTTGTTCGCTTTCACCCTATAGACTGGCACAGTCACATATCAATGCGAGCGGGGTTACTCGGATGCCCCTTTAAAGGTATGACGCATACAATATTTGTGGGGGTTTGACGTCTTTTGATTTGACTTGTTAATCAAAAATGTTGCTTTTTCATTTGTGTAATTAAAATATAGGTACTTTGAAAGCATGTCACTCTCAATATGACTTTTCACTCTTCTCCGGGGAGATTTAAGGTGAATCGTATAGTGATTTGGCTTTTTATTCCAAAAAAGTCTACAAAAAGTCCAGATGCAAATGGTAGTTGTTGATCATTTAGAATATTAAGGTATTCAAAGTTAGTTGTCAAAGTTTAGTATCCACAAAAATAAACATAGCAGCAAGTGACTTCCATATTGTCTTCTTCAAATAAAGTGTGACCACATGCCAGACACAGTCCAATAGCCAACAATATAAAATGGGCCAAAGGTGACAACCCTTATATGCTATTGGTACAATGCCTGGCAGGGTCAAGGTGTTTCTTCTTCATTAATTTTCTTTATTTATGCTGCCATTTTTATTTCAGTTATAAATAAACATTTGGATTTTATGACCCTCTGGTACCATTTGCAATTGAACTAAATAGGAACATAAACACAATAAAATTCAAGGAGTTAGTCTTCAATTGATTTGGAATATCTAATACTGTAAATATGCTAGATTTAGTAATTGTAGAAAAAGGGGTGTATTTTGAGAAAATCATGGAGAAGGTAATCTTACTGACAGGTAAATATATCAACAAACAAATTAGGAAATATGTACAAACTTAAATATATGAATATTAGACAAAGCTTAATCAGTGTACGATTCACCTTAAATTGTTTATTTTCATCAAACTGTTATATATGGATAAGTATTCAGCATAAGTCTAACTGATAATGTATGTTTATCCTCACTATGAATACAATCATTACTGTTCATCATTGCACTTTAAGCAATCTCACTTGGTTCTTCATAACTATGTATCGAATGAGGTATGCCAGCTTCTTCATCATCCCTAACTGGCAATCACATTAGACAACATATCACATATATAAAGAGCCCCACCTCTGCCAAGAGCTCACTTGTGGCTTACCATCCAACATCAACACAAGTCAATGTAATAGTATGGGAATAAAGTTTAGAAACAAAGTTATGTCTTTTAGTTGCCATTACACTTAGGACTTAATACATTTATGGAATAATAACAAAACCATAAATAACAAAACGCCCAACCTCATTTTGCGCAATAGAAATTAACATAGTGTTTGAATTTGCTAGTAAAGCACGGCGTTATTTTCCTATTATCCCAAATTCAGCCAATTTCTCACTTTTTCAGGCACGTGTGAAACGGGCTTTATGAGAATCAATGACGATACGCAATGTGGTAAGTTTTTTTTATATTAAAATAGCATGTTTATGAAGGTACTCCAAATTGTCTGTGTCTTGACTTTTTGTGACTGGTAAAACCATGCAAGAGGATTGAAAGTCTCTGTTTGCGGTCAAAAACTTCAGTAATGTCAGTGTAATTATATCAACTCAATACCAATCCAACAAATATGCCAGAAAACTATGGAACATAACACAAAGGCAATAAACGTAAATTAATTATGAGAACAAGAAACCTCACACCGTAATTTTTAGAACATGTAAAAAATTTTGAAAGGAGGATTACAAATCCTGAACTGATCTTCACAATTGAGCTGTTTGCAGAATTTATTCTCAAAATCTCTTTACGACATTTTACGGATGTTTCATTTGCCCGTTAAATGCTTTATTCTAGTTGAGAACATGGCGTACAAGAAGGAGTCGTGGATCAACAATAAGCGGCATTATAAACGGCACATCCGGAACCAGTGGATGCACGGACACGCCGCACGGGCGGTAGATGGCGACTATGATCAAACATTGCACAGGTAGGTGCGCGGGACAATCATACCCTGGACATCTCCTGAAATTCCTATCATTTTGGAAACGAAGAGAATAAAGGAGAGAACTAAAGAATTTTACGCTGTGCTTTTGATGCGATATTGTTCCAAAGTGATGGAAATTACACCCTACGAATGGTCACATCAGCTCAGGACAATGCCCGTTCGGAGAAAAATTAATTTTACACTGTGCTGTGCATGGGATTAATATTCTATCGTTGAAAGTAAATTTGTGCGGTTTAACAAGCTGTATAATTGCAAAAAGAACCTGACATTCTTTCATCCACTTGATGTTGTGCTGTTACTAAACTTAATTCTAGGTATTGTACACATCCAAATGTTAAAAACTGGCAAGTAACAAGTATGCATTTTTGCATCCAGCACAATATTTTAAAAAATCTGATCATTTTAATATCCGCATTTCATTATTTTCTTTTTCAGTTGTACAATACTGGATAACTTTTACGTAGAGAAGCCCATTTGGATGGTTGACCTTGGCGAGAAAACCAAAATCTCTGGTTTAATAATCGTGACGTGGCAAGGTCAAGGTCAAGGTAACGTATATAAAGGTATCTGTGCACTTACTGTCTGCTGTCTAATCCCTCTGTCTTGCTGTCTGAACGAGTACCACTAGCTGTGCTCGAGCTCTGTTCAATTTAGGTCATGGCGGATGTTGTCAGTGAGTCAAATTTTTCATTCTACGTCAGAATGAGAAAATTCTATCAATTTGGGAACAATAGTATTGCCGTGCCTTATTTGCCTCAGTAGCACAGCATGGAATTTCTTTGTTTCGACGGATTATCAAATTAACACAAAAGTTCTGAACTGGGTGAAAACAAAACAAATCAAATGTTATTATTGCTGCACAAATCTGCATTTTGAACGTTTCGTGACCATCAGTTTATTTGGAAATGTTAAAACCTAAAGTAAACACAGTCTAAAAGAACTTAAGGTTGTAAAGTGATTTATCTATTAGTTCAACAATTTCAAATGTAAATAAAGACCTAAATTGAACAGACATTAAACTTTCTCATCTTTCTACAATCTTGTAACGATTCGCAGTAGTAACCATGTAAATCGGTGCTTCATCAGTAAATCTATCGTAACGTAATGCTTCAACGGAATCTCTGTCGTAACGTAACGTAACGCTTTAACTATTGTCGTATTCTGCTGTATCTTTAATTGGGCCCCAAGCTATGTATTATAAAGTTAACCGACGTAATAAAAATGAATGTAACGGGCTTATTATGGAAAATTTTAATCGGCTATGTAGGCAAGTATAATCCCCTTACCTGGAATTTATTCCTTCAATGCAAACAGCAAAATGATGTGGTTACCTTGGAAACAATACGTATATTGTTATTGCTAAAGTACGCCTTAGCCAAAATACTAATAATTCTACAGAACATGATTCAATCTTTAAAACCACTTTCTGAGGTGTAACTATATGCAAATGGCAGCTGCATGATGTCACCTCTAGAGGGCAAAGAACTGGCAAAAATCAAGCAAAAACATTTCTCTACACTTCAACCAGCTTTTGTACCCATAGATTAAGGATACCCCTTGTTCTGGCGATCAAATCTATTGTTTCTTATTCTGAGCTGAACCAAATCTACCAGGGGCTTCAGCTTTCGATAATACGTACGTGACTTATTATGATTTATTGTGTAACTGTCTGTAATGAAAAAGACAAAAGGTTGAACATTCTATCAATTCAGTTTACATCAAACATCCACAACAATTGATGACAAATTAAAATATTTTTAAACTGAATCTATCAGAAGATGAATTATTTATTCACGCCTCTTCATTTTGAAAACAATTGGTGCTTTTGTTTCAATGAAGCACACAGTATCAACTTGTATTATCTCAAAATGAAATCAATTTCTGGAGCTGATTCCGATCTTCGCTCGGGAGTATCCTCAACGTATCAAAAGACGTTTTCTTTTCAAAATTCAGTTTTATTAGGATGAAGCTACAAAAATTCAAAATAGTGGTTGCTAAAATGTAAAATTAGGTTAGTTAACATGAGTAGTGAACGTATAACTGTCATGTTTGAACGGTTGTTTCAGACCCCCGGACATCATACAGAGACTACATGTACAACCTGGACAAGTTGGCCGTGTACGTGGACAGCAAGGGCGGCAAGGAGCAGGTGGACCAGCCGTCCAACATGTGCGGATTCATCTCCCGATTAAACGATGCTCTCTTCAAGCCCAAGCTACATGTACAGTGTATAAAACCTATGGTGGGACGTTATGTCTATATAGAGGCATGGGGTGTGCCCAATAGGTGGAGCAGACTGTTCAGTGCTGTCCTCTGTGAGGTTATGGTTTATCACTAGATGGCGTTACAGTGACCTCACTTCGCGGGAAATTCAAATGTTTCTTCAAATCACAAAGTGATATGTGTTGTGTTTAAAAGAACAACAGTGTTTGACAATATTTTCAAATTCTTACAAATAGTTTTCAAATGCATGTAAAGTTAGAATAGACACAATTTAAAGCAATAAAATACAATAAATAAACTGTTTCATGTAAAACTGTCGTGCTGCGAGGCAAATCAAAATAACATAGCTAGGTTATAGATTTAGTGTATATATTTTGTAAATAAAGAGCTTCCAGAGACAAATATACCAGTTGCCATAGCAACATTAAGGCATAATAGTAGACGAATGTTTAGATTTAAATGAAAGCTTTCAGTAATATTTCAAAATTCACAAGTTTCGGTTTCCAGATTTTTTAAACCTTTACTAAAATTTGTGTATATTATGAATCTATGTGTATATCTGTGTACGATTATTTATATACACTGAGTTACTGACAATAGCACTCAAAACAGCTGGATTTAGCCATGATATTTATTTCTATTACTTTGTCAGTTTAGTTTTATTATTATGTATGGAAAACTAAAAGGCAAGAGTGATGTTGTATCAGAAACTAGAGGAAGGGAAAAAAGTAACATTCCCAAGAAGGAGTTAAAAGAAAGCAGTTATTTATTTTGCAAACCAAACTTAGGGAGCCTACCCTATTTTGGAAATCAAATTTTTACAGACATTTGCAAACAACAAATACATGTTACCATTTCCGAAAATAAATTGAAAAGCAGATTAAGTTTCCTTCCGTAATCTGATCAGCAAAAGGCAGCTGGCCAAGCTGTAAGCTTTTGATAACTTTTTTTTACCCCACCTACATTTTCATGCGACGCAATGATCTTATGAAAACATCCTTGGCGGATCTAGGGGACGGGAGGCGCGCATCCCTCCCCCGGCCGATTTGTTTTTCATTTTCATGCAGTTTTCGCTGAATTTTGGGAAATAATATGAGTGGCGCCCCCCTCGGGAAATTCTGGATCCGCCACCGAAAATTCAGCTGTTTTGGGCATCAAATAGACCATCCCACTGGGTATCTGATATGTAATTGTCATTATGTTGATAAAATTATTGTGGACAAAAATGCGTTACTTCAACTGCCGTAAAGAAGAATGTGCTTAAAGTGCACGACATTGCCACGTGACTACCTCCACGATTATAATATTATTTACACTGTACAATTATTTAAGAGAACTGTACCACCCAATTTAATTAATGTTATGAATTTGCCTGTTAAAAAGTTTCAGTAAATGATGAACAATGTTAAAGAGTTGACGAAATGATAATCGGGTTGCAATGAGGCAGAAATATTTTATTTTATAACAAAAGCAACAGTGAAAAATAAAAATAAAATAAAAAGTATCTATATGCTATTACGTAATTAGTCGTGTATGTGATTAAATTGTATTAAGTATTTCATATTTAGAAAAGTCATTGAGACCCACTTACAACTCACATTGTAGACTTAACTTCTTACACTAAATTGTCACAGGAGGTCAATAAAAATTTACGTGGAGCATCAACAAGCAAAGCGTAAATCTATATGGTACCGAAATAGGATTGCATATCTCTGAGTTGGTTTTCAAAGAAAACGTCTATGCAATTGAAAAAAGACTTTAATCAAGAAATTTACTTTTTTATCTCTTAAATAAGCAACCGTTTACAGTTTACAATTTTGAAAATATTTCCAGATTCACAAAATATCTTACATTGTCATTGCAATGAGAAAATTGTTCGCAGAGAATTAATATTCTTAATATGAAAATGTAAATTAGGAAGAAGAGACATGTTTGTTAAAAAAACATGTTAGTGTATAAATAAAAAGCACTGAAATATAAAAATCACTAAAGCTCAGTGTTTCGACAACAAAATGTAATATTTAAAATGTTCTTTCGTATCCATTCTTTGGTTCTTTCATTCAATGTATGATATTCTGTTAGTGTTTAAATTCCCTATTTTGACTTATTGTCTCACAATGATGACAATTGTTTTATTACTTTGTAAATACAACCGTTAGACTTGTCACAACATGACTTAAATAGGAATGGAACAAATTTATCCTCAGAACAAACAATACACACAAAATGTAATGATACTCCAATCACTTCAAATACAAGTGCCACAACCACAAGAGCTTTATCTCCGTGGTGTGCAAAAGTTAGAAATTAATATACTGAATTCTCATTTTAACTTATGGGGCCAATTTACAAAGTTTTTGACAACAATTTATAACCTGCAAGGTGTGACAAGTCTGTTCCTGCTTATTTTTATACCTTGTACATAAACTGATGTATGATATTCCTATTTGTCCCTAATTATTGGCATTTGACAACTACCAACATTATTGACTGTATTTATTTTTCCGTGTATTTATATGTTTTTGTTATATATATTTTATAGAGACATATTGTTGTCAGAATGCTAGTGGTAAATAAAACAGACTT
>JBCAUI010219083.1:0-16665 GCA_038406195.1 Haplosyllis anthogorgicola
CTTCTTCATAATTGGCTATTCCTGCAGTGCTAGCGATGGCTTTATTAACTTCTGTTCATGTAGTTACTTGATTCTCCAATCCTGCATCTTTGATGCCACTCAGCACTACTCTTCTCTTCTTTGTATCATTTTCTAGCTGTTCAATTCTTCATTTTAACTCTGAATTTTCCTCGGTCATGTTGTGTTTTGTAGTTGCATTTTCCTCTTTGATCTTTTGTACATCCAATTCGACCTTGTGTACCTGATCTTGTAGTTTTGTTAGTGGTGGGATTTGGGACTTTAAGCTTCTAAGTTCATTAGTATTAACTTTAAGTGTGCGATTAATAGTTTCAATTTTGTTACTGATGTGAGTGCGAAAGGAACAAAATTCTCTCATTAGATCTGCAAGTGTTACCTCCTCACCATATTTTACTGCATTGACATTGGGTATTTCCTCCATAGTATTCCCTGTTGTCAAAATGTCATCTTGATCTTCATCATCAATATTGTCTTCTGCATCTATAAATCTATCTTCGCCATGTGTAGAACTTGTTGAACTTGCTGAGGTGACCATATCTTCATCAGACTGATACCCATCATGCTGGTCCCCTTCTTCTTCCTTGTTATTTTTGGTTTTACTTTGCTTATTGGGCTTATCATGCTTAATTGGACTTAGTACTACTGATGGCCTTTTGTTTTCGGTAGTCCTTTCCATGTCTGGTTTGGTACCATCATTATCATGATTAGTCATCTTTTCCTTACTCGGTGCTTTCATGTAATTTGTTATCTGAGATTTACCTTGTTCTTTTTTTTAGTTTGGTTATTTGTTTACCTGGCTTACCTGGTGTATGTTTTTTTTCTTTAGTTGTATTCATTACGTGCAATTTGGTGCATTATTCACGATGTTTCATGTTATTTGTGGGCAATATTACATTTCAATAGTCGGCCATATTTGATTTTGTCATGCAAAATTTAATCAAATTTTTGAGCTTAAAAATGTGCAGCAAGCGTGACATACTATACCTCTAAATTAGACTATTTTACTCATTGTTCATTTATACACCATCATACACCTTATGTTAGACCCTTGAGCACCAATTATGGATTATAAATCCATCTTCGTTCAAGCACCTAAATTGTGTGCCCAAACGGCTCAGTTCTCTACTCTGAATTGACTAAGAAAAACAATCTGAAAAAGTTAATGCATTTTTTATCGTAACAAAGAGTGAACTTGCGGGCCACCAATACGAAATTAACGAAATTATTTTTTTTACTTATTTTTGAACCGTAACACAATTATTTTTGATACTTATTTTTCAACCGTAACACAATCAACTTTTGTTGGAAATGAGGAAGTGAAAATTGCAATAGGTCAATCATACTTTACGAAGTTTTGTACAGTATTGATGGGTGGAAATGGAAGCATCTCCTAGACCTGTTCATTGGCGGATCCAGGATTTCCCGTACGGAGGGGGGCGCCCAGCCCATAGGGGGGCGCCAACCCAATTTTCGCCCAAAAATCGAGAAAAACTGCATGAAAATGAAGAAAAATTTGGCCGTAGGGGGGGGGCGCGTGCCTCCTGCGCCCCCCCCCCCTAGATCCGCCAATGCAGTGTTCTTGGGCATAATTGCCGCTGATCCCTTCTGCAGTGGGGAGCCAAACATAAACTAACCATGTGGATCAATGAAATCCTAAAGTTGTCTGCACTGTCTAGAGACCTTTTGATTCGCTGTGATAGTCCTGATCTGAGTACATAGCTCCTCAAATTCTTGATAATTTGGAACGATATAGAACAAAAGAAAGAATAAAAGAATTTCATGCTGTGGCTTTGATGTTCTACTGCTCCAAAAACTGACAGGAATTTCATCCTTTGGGACTTTATCTAGGCTTAAAAACGCATCACTTGCAGTTGAACATTTGATTCTCTAATGTTTTGCTCATTCGAAGTGATCATCACAATTAAACTGAATATCATAATAAATTCACACATATTCCGGTACAGCGTTCTATTAATTTCTTTGAAGGCAAAATCATACTTAGTGATTCAATATTATATGAAGCAGACAATAATGATTAAAATGGCAAGATCCACTTACGTGAACTGAGACAAAATCTTTATGTAGCAATGATATCTTTTGATAAACAACTATTTAAGTAGAAATAAATAGATTTCGTCCATATTTCTTAGGAATACATGATATTTTTAAAGAATATATTAATTTCTTGTTCAATATCAATATCAATGTCTTGGCAGAAGAGAATTATGGTAGTCTATGATAATTTAAGTGACGACTAGGCTCAACAGAGAATGCTATTTCAAATAAGCCAGTGTCATTAAGGGCTCGCTTAAACAAAATCTTTGATTCCTTGAAAGTTAATTGACGTGAAGACATGTTTTCATTCCATAATAGTATTTCTGAAGAATCTACAATAATTAACTCTGTGTTTCTTGCAACGTAATTTTCCAGATGGTTCGGTTGAAAGTGAACAACAACGGAACATGGCGGTTTATGGATTTTTAAAGCCCGATGAATACCAAGGAAAACCGAACAATGCCCTCACATGGCATGCCATCTGGAGAGGCTTCAAGTCTAACACAACAGCCCACGGAGTGCGGCACATCGACCATGCACAAGGTATCTCCTCAAATTGTTCTTAGTTTAATGCCTGACAGTGTCAACCACTTAAACAATTGATGTGTCACGTCATTTTAGTCATTTTATCAATCAGGGAACAAAGAACTTCACGCTGTTATATTTACGTACATTGGACAAGGTGTGAAGTTCTATTGCTCTATTAAAGATGAAAGATCCAGTCTAAAAGGCCGGTTTTATGCGTGCAGAGTCATTTGCAATTGAGCGCTGGAACAGTCCACAACCATACAAGGTTGTAGGGGTGGACCTGATGGGCACAGCAGGTGGATCAAAAGCTCAGGGGTTGGATGTATACTGTGCAGTGACTTGGTGAGAAATGAATAAATTTGTCAGCAGAATTTGCCTTTTATAGGGACATTGGCTCCAGCTGACTGGTCACACAGTCAAAGCATTCAGACCTATTGTGAATGTGACAAGTCCTTTCTGACTAATTACAATCCACATTGTCTCAATGCTCTCAGCTTCTTCTGACCAATACTGAGTCACCTGCATTGCCTGTTTCATTTGCCGATATGAAAAAAGCTTCTTTCATCTTTAATATTTTCATTCCCTGACTCACCCGGCATCGATTCCTACTAGGATTTGTTTACTCTTAAATTATTTGTATAACAGTAAAGTGTTGCAATTATTTGATGAAAGCAAGTAAATACAAAAAGACTATATGATATTGTAGTTTAAACCGCAATACATATGAACCCCAAATTCAAATCTATCTCTATGTTAAATTGAACAATACGATTTGATCTGGTCAATTTTAAGGTCCGGTGAAGAAGATATTCTGGATATTAGTAACTTTGATGGCTTTGGTGGGATTTGGAATTAACGCCTACAGCTTAATAATTAAATATCTCAGCCACGATGTACTTGTCGCAGTTGAAATAAAGCATGAAAAAGAACTAACATTCCCTGCTGTTACAGGTACAAAACTGTTCAATGCTTAACAATAGCCTTGTCTCAACTAAACAGATAGAAGTAAAGGATTATCAATAAATTTATGGACAATATTTCTCAATGTTTTGATTTTATGTGTTATTCAGATTTTGATAGTAATTTCACGATCTGTATAGTGTGGTTTCAGAATAGTCGCTGACAGTGCACAGAAGCGCATCATACTGTAGTAAATTATTACCATACCGCAAGAATACACCTCGCAATTTCACTCCTATTTGTGACTTGAACTATGAAAAAAACCAGAAGCATTTTGATTTAGTTGATAAAAGCCTAATATTTTCTGTTCAGTGCTTTCCTATATTGCTCCTATCAAATAGAAATTAAAAAGATTTCAACCTTATTTGATGTAAGGTCGATATCCTCAGTGTTATTTCGAATCGGTAGTAAATATTTATTATTGTGTAGAGTAGTTATACGAGCCTCATGCTTATTCTTACAGTTTACATAATTTTTGTTATCTTTCAGTTTGTAATTCCAATCCGGTCTTGGATTCGAAGATAAACGATAACGAAAAACTGAGCGAACTCCTTGAGGATTATTTCGCCACAGAACGAAATAAAAGAAGCATACCACCTCTTACAGATCCACCTGCAAGCAGCAGAGTGAAAAGAAATGTAGAAAGTGAGATAAAGAAAACACTGTCTTTTTAAGTTTGAAAGTCTTGTAAATGTTACAAAATATTTCGGATCAACACTCCGGATTGATCAAATGTAACTGTCATGGTTTTGTTGTTTCACATTGCAGTTCCTCCATTACCATCTGAAGAGGACTATGAAGATATCCCTCCCATCCAGCCAGTATCTCACAATTCCATAAAGAAACAACACAAACAGAATTTAACAGGTTCTCAGGTTAACGCAACAAGTTTGCAACAACACAACTCAACACAACAACAGAATCCGTCACAATCACAACAGTATCAACAGCAAAATTCAACACAACAGCATCAACGGCAAACAAAGAATACAACACATGAACAACAACAACAACAACAACAGCCACAACAACATCTATTACTACTACAACAACAACAACAACAGGCAGAAGAAAGTTCGACACAACAGCCACAGAAACAGCAGCAGCAACAACAGAAGCAAAAACAACAGGAGAGCTCAACACAGCAACAAGATCAGCAGCAGACAGAAGAGAGTTCAACACAACAGCCGCTGCAGCAGCACGAACAACAACAAAATTCAACACAGCAACAGAAGCAAGATTCAACATATAAAGATTCACCAAGTCAAGAAAATTCTCCGAATCAGCAAGAATCCGCATCTGATCAGGATCAGTCGCCTTTTACTTCAGCGAGGACAGGATCAAGCGGAAAAACCATGAGCTTAGGATTCACTCAAAAGGAAGCCATGAAAACCGCGCTGGCTGAAATGACATTGGATGAAAAATTTCCACTTGGAACTCAAATAAGTCAATTCATACTCCAATGTGAATATGCCGGATACCTGTGCGACATCGGGTAACACTGGTTTTGTAACTTTTGAATTAACGATTGTCGGTATTTTCACTCTAAAGTACAGAAAATCAGACATTTAGTCAGTACTGAGCAGAACGCAAGTATCAAAAATTAAGTGTCTTTTTCCGCTTTAATCTGGGTGTCATACATATATATTTCTTTTTTTCAGTGGTGAATTTGATACATTCTACAACAACGAATACGGAAACTGCTTCACATTTAACTGGGGCAAAAATAGCAGTAAAACTCTTCATACGTCCAGAAGAGCCGGTCCACAATACGGTATGTTTACAGTGCGTCAAGAAGATAAATATCGTCGGAAGTTATATGTTTAATTTCTGTGGCACACAAGACAAAATGTTGAGGAGGTGGTAATTCCTGATGCTGGTGGACAAATGAGCAATTAGGAATATACAAAATTTTAGGAAAAAATGTTTTGACAATACCAGGTGGCATATTCTTGGGTGCAAGATTTGAAATTGCCAGTTAAATTCTTCTTTCCTATTACATTTGTTATTGTCTGTATTTGCAGGTCTACATCTAACATTTGACATTAATCAAGAGGACTATCTTGGGTTCCTTGCCCCCGCAGCTGGTGTTAGAGTCGTCGTACACCCGACAGGCATTATGCCGTTTCCTGAAGACGAGGGCATATCGATATCACCTGGACAACTCACTCACATCAGCTTACAACAGGTAAATTTATCGCTAGTCTCATTCGAACAAAAGCTTTTATTGTTTCCAATTTAATGAAAAGGAACGATACAATTTTTCTCCCCTCTCTTCTCATCTGCAACTTTTACTTTTGTCTGACTTCGTGTTGCAGATGACAACTGGAAAACTGGGTGGAAAGTTTTCAGACTGTCGAGAGGGTGAAACGGCAGATATATCAGAAGATATATTTGCTGAACACTATTCGGTGAAATATAGCCAAAAGGTAGCAACAATGATTAAAACTTTTTGATCTTTCCCCTCAGATAATAAAATAATGAAAGATACGCTATCAATATCTATTTTAATTTCCATTCATCATTGAGTCAAAGTATACTTTGCATGTCAGATAAGCCAGAAAAATATCCGTGTCTATAGGGTAGCTATTATTTTATTTTTATATTATCATTTATATTTTATTATATTATATTATTATTCTAGTCGTGTTACAAAACGTGTTATCAGAAGTACGTGATGAACAAATGTGGTTGTGCAGATTCGAGATTCCCGTTTTTCGGAAAAGCTTTTAATTACATGAAAGTAAACACATGTCAACTAAGCAACAAAACACAAGGTATAGTAATATTCAACTGGTCACACCTTATTACATACTGTTGGGTTTTTTTATTTACCGTAGACCTTCAAATTTACCAATAGAATGTTGCCAGTATTTTTCTTTAAATTTTTGGTGAACCGCGGTCAATTTTTTATTTTGGACTTGGGCTACTGGCTGAAATTCTAGTAAGTTAGACTATTGGATATTTTTTTCAGTTGATTGTCAAGAAGATGTTGAAAGCAATTACACATCAGGTGCGCTCAAGTGCAACTGCAGGAATCCATGCGGGTGCGTTTTGGTTCTATCATTCATCTGGAACTAAATAAGTTTTACCAGGAGGATCTAAAAACTACAGTATAATGACCATGTGTGAATCATTCCATGAACTCGAGGCGTTAGTTAAATGTGCATTCTGGTGTAATCCTTCTCAGTGACTGTAACAATGCCTTAATATAATATCATTCTTTCTTTTATTAATTTTAGGGATACGACGTTTATCCCGGTAATTTCATCATCTATGTGGCCATCAGATAAGTATCTGGTAGGTAACATTAAAATTAAAATGGCGCAGTCTGTATTAAGAACAGTAGGAATACCTGGCATATTTATTAATAATTTCCACTGTCGGTTCTATTTCACACAATGTCCTTATTCACACAGCCAACGTTAAGAAATGAGTTGCAGTCACCGGAACTTGTTCAGCGAGAATACTTTAAAACGTCCAAAGGAGAAAATAGTGACAAATATCTGAGAAACTTGGCTAAACTGATCGTTTACTACCAAGAATTCAATTATGAGCACATTGAAGAAAAAGAAGCTTATTCCGTGAGTACACCACCTTTCTATTAGATTTTCCATGAATACATGATCACGTTTGTGATTTTAGCATATTAGGAGATATTTTGTAATCTGTTTTTTTCTTGCAGATTGATAAGTTACTATCGGACATTGGAGGAATTCTTGTATTATACATAGGTTTCTCTGCCCTAACCATATTAGAATTTTGGGAATTGCTGGTTGATTTCATGGTGTTAGGTCTGATTAAGTTGTCTAATGCGGCAAATTGCAAGTCCAAACCCACGAGGAGTAACAGCCGAGCCAGGATAGAGCCATTTGTCACGAAGGAGAGTTCAGGCGAGACTGCAGAGGCTGCAACAAATGACATAGAGGTTTCTTAACCTCCTCCTTATCCCTGTCAGATGCAAAATTTAACTTATTACGATTAATAAGTCTGGATTTAGCTACAGACACAAGGAGAAAAAAATAATACAAACCGGTGCAACTGAGAATATAACCGAGAAGTTTTAATAACGTGTTGTTTTACTATCGCATAGCAGTACACTAGTATTTTTAATGTGTACATATTAGTTGTAATATACAAAGAAGAAAATGAGAAGTTTCAGTTTTGTACTTTGGGGTCTAATTTATTGCACATCGCACGAAAAAAAAAAGAACAACTGCTTGTTAATATGTGAGAGTTAGCTTTAGCCGTATGTTACTTACCATCTTGTAACAACTATCATGTTGTACTTAGCAGTCCTTGAAGAACTTAAATATTATCCTTTACCACTGAAGTTGTCAAACTATTTGTTTAATAAAGTACAAGGTATCTCAAAGTTTGTTACAAAAATGTGTGCAAGTGTTATTTTCTGTTTAAAATCTAAATCTCACGACTGGCTGTGTAACATCATTAATTTACTAGCTTTACTGCCAACAGGATGAAATGCTCGTTTTTGATACGAAATGAACTGTTGATCAGTGACGGATCCAGGGGGGGGCCGGGTGCCCGGGCTTTGTTTAAAGAAAATTACAAACAAACGACAAACTAAAATTGTCCTTAATGGCAGCAATAGATCAGCCTGGAACGATGAAAATGGACGACATAACGCAAAATAACCTAAATTACTACATTTCCTATCTGATGCAAAAACAAATCACATATTTGCATTATATCCAAAAGGAAGGAATCCTTGGTAAGTGCACTTTGATGTTTGATCTAAGAAAGTACATACACACACACACACACACACAAACACACACACACACATACACGCACACACAAACACACACACAGACGCACACACACACACCTATATGTATTCATTTACACACATTACACATTTATTGACAACAACATTTGAATGTTTAGATCCGGTATCACAAACAGCTTTCACATAAGGCACTTTGGTGCTTTATAAACGTCCTACAGGGACAAAGTCTCTGGAGATTTTCATGCTCTCCTGCACAACTGAAGAGCATTTTCTCATCCTGCAAATAGCAGGTTTTGAGTTGTGAATGTCTGGCTGGATAAAGGTGATTGACAGCTAATCCTGTTGATGAGCAGGTATCCTTAAAATATTTTTTGAAAGCTTCCACATTATTTACGCTTGGGAAATGAGCTGGTTCACAGACAAGACCTGCAAAGAAAAACATGTAGAGGTCCTTATTGAATACGTTTTTGTTTTATACCTTACGTATTAATTAGTATTTATGCACCCCTCACTTTTGTCATTGGTATAAAATATTGCTTGTTCTTGATCTTTACTCTAATTGTAATATTTACCTTTTCCAGCACATGTATCTACACATGAAATTCCTGCTTTTCCTACAAAAACCTGTCCTGCAGATAGCGGTGGCCACACACGTATTGGCTCCTGGCAAAAGTTTTGATTTTCTATGTACGCACTGACTCTTTCTAACATGCCTATCTCCGAAAATTCCCTTGGTATAACGCGCGTTACCTACAGAAATAAAAAAAAATGAAACTAAAAATATAAATGAAATATGTTTCATCAATACATGTGTAAAAAGCATCGTTTAACTGGTCAAAAGCAATTTAGTAGGTTTATTCTGTGAGTCCTTAATTTAATTTAGCACTAGTAATTTATGGAAAAATAAAGAACAAAGCTTTCTTAATCTGCTTATCATGACTCTTCTTCGGTCGAAAAAATTCTTCCATACAGAGGAGTGCTGAGAATGAAAAATAATGTGTAGCTCTTACCTTTCCTGCTTCGACGGCCTTCAATGCGCCATCAACAGCTTTTTGCACTTCTTGAGCGTTATTAATATTAAAAGTAAGCACATGTGGTGGTCCCACAGTCTCTAAATATGGCAACTGACTGCTAAGCTGAAATAAACGTAATAATACAACGTAATTATTTATGTTAAGACAGTAAAAAGTAAAAATAAGGAAGCTTTTTAAGGATTACAATATCAGCACATTACCTTGCGATGCGTCGGCTTGGGTTTAAAAAATTCAGTATTCAAGCCATTGTGTGGCGGATCAAGCTTAGCATTGAAAAATACACAGCCTTCTGCTAAAGCTTCAAGAGGGGCAGGTCCCTCGTAAGGAAATCCCATCCCTATAAATATCTGAAAAGAAATCATAATCATAACCTATTTTCAGAATATTGTTATTGTATTTGATATTAGAGATTCAAGTCTGTTGGTCTCAAAATTAAGAGGCTTTTGTGTGACCAAATTCTTACATCAACAATCGCAAAAGGAACGTTTCAAACTTTTGTCTCACTTCTAATTCACAATGCATTTGACACTTATGAGAATAAAAATTACAGGATATGCTTTTTACTTTAATTTTTTTAGAATAAAATGTTTCCGTGACACATTACGTTTTTCGAATAGATAAATAAGTCTATTGTTCTCTTACTAAATTATTAATTTTTAGCTGTATACCTTAGAATCCCTGAGTATCTGTCTGACGTCGGCAGTGCTAAGTAAACCGTGATTGTGAACGTAATTGGGTATCTTTCCATTATTAGATTTGCCTGTGTAAACTGTACCATGTATCTCCAATCCTTTACTATGAATTATGTTGATGTAATCTCTCTTGTTCTACAATGCAAGTGTAAATAGATTAGTGCTGACATTATCTTTGGAAAAAACAGAGTCACCAACTTGATGAAGAGAATTTTGAAAGTTTGAAAATGTTTCTGAATATGAAACCCTTTGCATTATATTTATTCTATTCATCTATGGTAATGATTACAAGTATAGTGATGTACAATATAACACTGAACTGAATACACCTACGTATATGTTTGTATCGTGCTGACGAGATTCTCTTGCAAGCATGAGAATAAAATTCAATTCAATCGATAAGTAGGCTTATTTCTCCGTATACTCATAAGGCCGTAATATTTTGTCGCACAAGTCGCGTTTTTGTTGAGCTGAATGCCCTCTATCGGGCATTCAGCTTTCTGTTTTCACCAAATAGTAGCTTTGATTTCTGACCTAATTTCTGAAAGTTCTGGCAAGGTGCCAAGGATGTCACACATCACGTGACAGACAAAATGGCAGCATGAAGCTTGGTAGCCGACAGGTTATCTCCTTGTTTAATGAGCGACTACGGGAACAAAACAAAATTATTTTATAGGATACTATATAGCTTTGTATCTATATCTATATCTTCATTCATAAAATACTTACATCCCACATGGAAGGTTTCTTTCCATAAACAAGCGCTTGGTTTTTCTTTTGTGTATAATTATAATTGGAAAATTCTGACTCTTTTATTACAAATCCCATGAAAGAATTATCTGGTGAATGTGCTGAAAATAAAGATTCATAATTTGCATATGCTATTTTTTATAACGTTATTTTGAATTCACTTGCAAACGAGATAGATTATAAAGACTCTCTTGCAAGCATGAGAATAAAATCCAATTCAATCGATAATATATCATTGAATTACATCGATAATTATCATTGAATTACAGTGAGACTCTTTCAGGTAAAAACCCCTGTCACTCATTTAGTTAAGCAACAAATAAACTTACGAAATAAAGTAAAAAATTGTTTGGGGTATAAATTACACGATCCCCAATATCTGTCTACATGTTGACTCTTCGCATAAGGGGCCCAGTTGAATAATGGCTCTGTACCAAAAGAATCAACTAATCTAAAGACGCATCTGAAATCAGAAGAAGAAAGTTCTATTTACTTCGGAGCAATTATTGCACAGTTTGTGTAATTTTCGTCAACAGTACAGCGTGCAATTTCAAATGTCCACATTGTTCAAATTACTATAATTTCAAAGCTGACATAGTTTATTCAAACAGATGATCAAATTCTGTACAATGTAATCATTCTTCAAAGAGAAGAAATAATGTTGCTGACCTGTTTGCTTCAAACACTTTTTGTTCTAATCTTTCTTCTATTTGTTTGAAACCAAATATGTCAGTATATATCAGATCTACGTGGAATTTGTCATCTTGCGGCTCTTTACATGGTAAATATAAAAATTGAGTCTTGGAAAGGTAACTGAAAATAAAATTATCCATTTCCATGGTAAAACATTTTGTTTCAGTACGTACTAATAATAGCTTTAGAACTTTTATTATTTGTTAATATATTGTGATTTACTAACAAGATTTATTGATAAATTTTGAAACAAAAATACATGTACGTACTTGAGCATGTCTGATACATCAGTTATTACGGTTATGTCATGGCCTAAGAGATACAATGATGTTATAATGTCACTCCATTGTACAAGTTCACCCAGTGGTCCACCTATTGTTGAAAATGTAACCATTTTATTTTACTGTAGTTTTTGCTTTTAAAGCTGCTGCAACCGAGACTGAAATTGACGGAAAGAGTTTCTTTCTCTGGTGCACAAAATCGTGAGTTTACTTGGTCCACGTATTGGTAAGTTTAGAAATAGACCTATGACCAGGCCAGAAGACCAAACACGGTTATTTTTCTTCTACCAACTTAAATCCCTTCACATTTTCCTTCGGACATTAACATCAACTGTAGCATTTTGACAGATCACTACACATATTAAATCAGGAAAATACTATCAAATTTAGAAGAATAGAATTTAACACTGTGTTTTATATACGTCAACAGCGCAGCGTGGAAATCTTTTGTTTCCGAACTTTCCCAAAGCGTCCCCAAAACGTTCTTGATCTCTCACGTGGACCCTGCCTGCATGTACACTGTGTTTACCTATTGCTTATATCGAATCCTAGTTCTACATGCATGCAGAAATTTAATGGTCAGTATTTATTTGACTTAAACGTATATCTGAGAAAAACAACACAAAAGCTCGCATCAAAATTGTGTACCTGCGTGAACAGTATCAGCGAAGTGACCACCTGGCGTATTTGTTAATAATCCTAAATGTATTAAAATCTGCAAAGAGAGTGGAAGTCTTACAACTAAAGAGCTTATCTTGGTAGCTTAACTGTCTATGCATGTTACCTTTACGTATTGCATCAGAAAATTTTGCACCTGGCGTATTTGTAAGCAGACCAAGGTAAAACAAAACCTAGAAAACAGAAGCAAAACAATCAGACGTCCTCCTGCTAAGGAGTTTAGTACTACATATTTTATAATGTATTGTTAATTTACCTTTTTCTGCTTACGTCTTGGAAGGTTAAGTTCTTGAATAGCGCGAGACCACCCGTCCCATATGCTAGCTATTCTCTTCTGCATCCATTCGTACTTCTTCTTGGGCCCACTTTTCGTAAGTATGGCTATCAGGTCAGCGTGATTGAGATCTGTTTTGGTCTGTAAGCATCCAATTAAGAAGAGTTCATTGGGAAGTGTGTATCTTAAACACAAGTGAAGAATGTATATTTCATTTTACATACTTCACATTGGCAGATCCTAAAATTTCTTCATTTTCATGCAGTTTTTAGTGATTTTTATGCTTTTTTTTTTAAAATTGGGGCTCCCCGAGATGCCCCCCCCCCATTACGAAAAATCCTGGATCCGCCAGTGCTTCAGAATGGATTAATTGAAGCGTGATACAGTAAATCGCTTTATGAATGTCTCATAATTTAACAGAAACTCGTACCAAAGGTCTTTCGTCGTCTTTTAGCTTCTTAACTTCAAATTGGAAGAACTGCTTTTCTCTTTCCTTCATGAGAGGACAGAACGGCTCCACTTCACTCATGTACTTACGGATGGAGCATCTACTTCCATCCACTCCGTACTGCTTGTAACAGTCGTTATTCTGCCAGTTACGCTCCACGTACTGTAAGCAAGAAATATAACGTCTGTGATTAAAGAGAGATACTATGTTGATTAAATCGATTTCAATCTATCGAATGACTTTGCTGGTCATTACAAGAAGTAGATCATTGTATATTCTGAAAAAAGAGAAATTTTTATCTATTTCATTCCTTTTACAAAAAACAAAATAGTTTCAGATTTGGGGGTTTTTTTTAATGAAAGTATGAACTTCTGTACAGTAGAACCTGTCTTGAGCGAGACTGCATTTTTCCTACCAAAAGTGTAGTGAAAGACGGAGTGTCACTCAAGACAAGTGTCGTTAAGACAAGTTCCACCGTTTTCATAAAATGAACAGCAAAATGAACAATTGATTCTGAAATTATTGTCAATTTGGAAGAGAGAACAAAAGAATTCCACGATGTGCTTTTGATATGTTATTGTTCCAAAACGGGTAGGATTTTCATCATCTGAACCTGGGCTGGGATAGATTATTGTCTCGTTTATTGTTCTTTCAAAGAGACTCATCATTGCAGGTACCTTCCACGATATTTGGTCTTAAGAAGAACACGAACAGAACATTTTGATGACGATGACGTTATACTTACTGTCATCCTTTCTTTACATTCTGTGTATATTTTATTTTCATCACCAGCTGGTTCACATTCTGAAATCATTGCAAAGTAAATTACAAGTTAAAAGTTTAATTGTAGTTCTACTCTAAGGAATTATCTTCATTCTAAGCCAGAAAGAACAACACAGGGTTTTAACCTAAATTGTACGATTGGGAAATGTGAAGTATCTCAAAGTTTAATTTATAAGAAAATAATCCATCAATCCATAGTTATTTTAACATTACATTCTATCCTATTTGCAGCAAGCAAAAGCACAAAAATCAAACTTTGAACACACAGATTTACAGAAACGGTACAATTACAGTTAAAACAATAGTCAAGGGAAGAAAACAGCTGTAAAGAAAATGGATTGAACATGTTCCATGGTACTCCAAATATGTCCATCATAACATCGACGCATCACATCATATTTTAATCCAAAGTACTCTAAAAAACAAAAATCACTACATATGTGTACCCAACTCAGCGGGATCTTTTTCTTCCAGATGATACGATGGTTGATCATCAAAGTCTTGATTGAACTCCACATGGTGTTCATCGTCCTCATTGTCTTCATTGTTTTCATCGAAATTATTGTCTTCATCAGGAGGTTCAAAATCGTCGTCTACTTCACCACCGCGATCAAACTCATGATTCTCCTCTCCGAACATATCCCGGCGATCCATGTCACCCGTGAGAGCCATCCTGTGCATGAGATGTTCCCTCATGTGTGGAGGCATATGGTCCCACATCCCCATGTCCATTTTGGATCTTTTACTGTTGTCTTCATTGATCTTATTTACACTAGATGCAATATCCTGTGCAGTGTTAGATAATCTAAGGACAAATAAAGCAAAGTGCAATCTAGTTCAGTGTTGTTTCAGATTTTAATTAATGACTAGATCTACAAGTAGGTGTCGTGTGAACTTGAGTAATGAAATGTTCCGCACAAAAAAAGGGAACTGTGGCGATATAAAATTTAAAACTGTCTGTAAAAACGTTTGTAAATAATATTTGTTCATCTAGTTCTATTCAGTTATGTCGCAACTGTTAATTATTTTACAGCAGAGACATGTTCTTGACAGAAACAATTCAGTTTCACTTAGAAGTTCAGTCTTAAAAAATAAAGTGCAAAACTAAACATGTGTAAACCTTTTTAATGCAACATAATATAATATCAAATTTCTCATTCAGAAAATTTTTAATTTTCATGCACTTTTTCCTTCAACACAGAACACCGAAATAGTTTTACAGTACTCAAATTCACGGCAGTTAGTTTAGGGCAAGAGCTTATTGTTCTACGATTTATGAAGTTTACCTGAATGTGGGGCTTTTGCTACTTGTTGCCTCGGTTCGTCTTTTTTTCCACCTACTTTATCCGATATTCTGCGTATAAATGTCAAACTTAATTGCGTCAAGATTCCATGTCCCAAATATTGGCATTATCAAGACATTTCATGTTTGGATCAGCTCAAGATTTCGATTTCTCATTTTTAAACAATAGAATTTCATGCAGCATCTTTCATTCCAACAAAAGCCTCTGCTGCTTTCAAAACGAAGAACCGTCATAGAATATTTAATCCGCTGATGCAAAAGAAACTAAAGAAATACTTCCTTTACCTGTCAATCATTACTTGTTGTTTGTCCAGTTTTCCAGACAGATCTTTTCCAACGTTCGTGTAATCCTTTGTCTCTTCGAGTTGTGCTTCTAGATGTTGTATTCTTAGCATTAAATCATAGTTTGTCTTGTTTATTTCTGCAAAATAGTTTATGTTTGTATGAATACAGGAACTTTATATCGAAAACGAGAAATGAAACATAGTGTATTTATGAATTGTTGACAGTGGATGATTTGATGATGATTCCACAAAGTTGGCCTTCATTTCTCGAGGATCAGATCAACAAGTCACAAACATAGTGCAAAAATGGCTATTAATTTGTAAATAATTCAGTGATGCTAGTACATTTTGTGAAGAATTGTCACAGAATGTAGTAATACAAGTCTACGAAGTTTTTACTTTTCATGTACTTTTCATGTTTTTTTATTCCGCCGCCTATGTTGACTATAGTCAATAAACATCCCTACCCGGAAAAGTTTACTTTGGCATACCCCTCCATCCCAAACTGTACACAATAAATTTATCCCTCTATGTGCCACCTTTGACAATATCCACATACGTACAAAAAATTAGAACTTTATCTCTCTATGCCTCCCATGACTTCTGTCCCTCATGACAATATACACAATATCTTTCCCCTCTGTCCTTCTTTTGACATTTCTCACTCAGCTAGTCTAAAAATAGTGCAAAGTATTCCTTTATTCTCTGTGTTGTACAGTTCAGATTCCCAGTAGCCAGTATAAACATGGTAAACTGAAGTAGTTCATGACCCAGATAAATTTTGAAATATGTCATACTCACTAACATACTCACTATTTTATGATTCTATTGACATAATCGACATATTGTATCAAGAATGTAAAGATTCTAGATTGTTTAACAAGTATCAAGTAGAATTCAGATCTCTCCATACAAACTATGGTACAAAAGTTTTTATGAAAGTATGGAAAAAGGTTAGTTTGAAATCTGTTTTCAAGTGCATTTTCAAAATAACTTCAAGATCACAACTCGTGAAGGCAGAAGAATGTATGAGAAGAATAATTTCTACTTACACCATTAAGAATAACTAAATAATGTAAGTATTTTTGTTTTATGCCAAATTATTTACATATTTTTATTATCATATTATTTTTT
>JBCAUI010219194.1:0-16665 GCA_038406195.1 Haplosyllis anthogorgicola
AATACACACTAAGAAGGAAGCAGCCAGCACGGGTAGCCAGCTAACCGCACACCCGAGCTTAGCTACTTACCACACAAGGGTCATGTCTGGTGTGACACCTGCCTTTTCCACCAATAGGGGTGTACACTATACATGTGCATACGGCATGGTTGGCTGGGCTCCTCTCACATGTTTTTCTTTGCTGATGTTCGAAATAATTTCTTTTAAACGAAAGTCCTGGATACTCAATTGTTTACCGTTTCTACGGAAACAGTTCCTTCGCGTCTCCGTTTCACAATATTGTTGTCAACTTTATCAATACAAAATTTCCGGCCGATAGCCTAAGTTTAAGAGCTGGGACTGAGCCAGCCTCTAAAGAGTTAATAATGCGACGAACCAGACTGTAGCAAATGCAATCAGCCTCCCAATCACTGTCAATTGTTGATTTCTAATCCAGGAATACTTCAATAACCATCCTGTCAATTGTTGATTTCTAATCCAGGAATACTTCAATAACCATCCTTAGGGAAATCAACCACTAAGATTCTCTAGTCTGATTTCACTTTCCGTTGAGAGGCTAGACATTGATCATTGTTCAGAGTCCACTTTACTTTAGTCGCGACGAAAAAGAAAACAAGTGTCTTTTTCAATTTTGTTGCGATTTTGTTCGACATTTACTTCTGTTAGAATTTTAGCGAGGTGTAAGATATTATTTCTTGTCTAATTTTAATTTGTCTATTGTTCCTACTTGCTTCAATAAAATCCCAGCTTCGTTTAACTTTTTCTTTTGATAATTTTGATAACATGTGGGCGAACCAATTCTCTTTATGCGATGGTGGTTTATGCGATGGTGTAGTAGACCTTATTTCCTTACACAATGGAAAACATCCTGGAAAACATTATTATTATGTAACACAGTCATAACTTTTTGACTTTCAATTTCACTGCGCTTTTTTCACCCATCTCATTTCCCGACGACACGTTCCATTAAATGACACAGAGTAAACAAGACATCAAGTCATTCAATTATTCATTAAATAAATCTTTTTTTTCCAGAAAGGACCAGAAGTTTGGGATCAGTAATAAACAAGAACAGACGAATAAGTGGAACGTACGAATTCTGCTTCATTCCTAAACGAGCAAATAGTCATGAAGAAGGTAAGTTATGTTGAACACATTAGAGTCCGGATTAGCGAATGTTGAGCTACTGTTGACTTAGGTACTATTCAGTTAGGTATAACTTTTGTATGGTGATGTATATTTTCAGAAGATGAAAGTTTATGGAGAGTGAAATCCATTACAACCATCATTCCTATCACATCACCAGATTATGTGCCTTCTCCTAAAGACCAACAAGATGACTATTTCAATAAAGGTAAGTCTTATAACTCGGTTGGTGCTCATAGCAACAGTAAATTGAGTTCATCAATGTCTCGTTTTGTTCTTTTGTGACCTAGACGTGGTGATAACAATCAGTTTAACAGGTTTCGTCCCGACCCATAATTTGTTGCGGTGTCCATGAATTGTACAAAATTAGAGAAGGCCGAATTGTGCGTGTAGCTGACTCGGTAACCTTGGGTTGCGCTGGACTAGCTGCACTGGGGATTTACCCATCAAAGTACATGAATCACGTGTCTAGAACACTGAGAAATAAGAAGTTCCAAATTGTTATAGCTAAAGAATTCATATTAATTATAAATCCAGAGTCATTTCACAAGTCACTTGAAGACTCATTTTAAGACTTCCGTTATCAGCGTTACACTGAAACTCTAACCAGACTATATCATGCCATGCATCTCAGTCATGTGTAAATTAATTTCACTTATCGCACAGAGTATGGAGTAAAAATGAGAAAGAAGAAAAATACTAAGGAAAATGGGAATATAACGAAGCGATACACATGGCACTTAGGTAAGTTACAAATTACATATACATGCAACACTTTACTAAATTTTGAGTTCAGGTGATCTGTGGTGACAAAGCTGAACTGCTAATACCATTGTAGCACAGCAGGGGGATTCACAAAATAATGGACAGCTCGTTCACTCTTTGTTCTCTCTTTATTTCACCTCCTGAGGAGGAACAAGCTGTTTCCTGCTTAGCACCAAACAAAGCAACTAAATAGGAAATCTACTGGTTTAGACTGATATTCCAAAACTTTCTGGAAACAGAAATCACTATTCAGTGAACAACTATCCGCCTAAACAAAACACTTTTGTAAATCTCTCCCAGATATTCTTGTTTAAAATTCTGCATAAAGAGAAGGCTAAGTTGAAACAGCAGAAGGTGAAGTTCCTATCATTTTGGGACATTAGCGCATCAAATGAACAGCGTGAAATACTTTCGTTCTGTCCTTTGTTCTGTTCGTTTACAAAATGATAAGAATTTCACGAGCTGATGTAGAAAAGTTTATCAATTTTGGGAAAAGGAAGATAGCGTTGCAATTTTATGTACATCAATAGTATAAAACTCTCTTTAATTTCTAAATCTTCTCAAATTTCATGAACTAGAAATGAGTTTCTATGTCTTTCAGGAGATACTCACCATAGTAGCCTACGCCACAAGTATCGTTTCTGCGCATGTCATGTCAAGAATGCTGACCAATCATCTAAGTGCAATTCAAATAACGCGCCATGTGACGGGGGTGCGAGAGGTTGCACCAATAATCTGTGTAATACCTGCTCCAAGTTAGCTGACGTCAGAAACAAAAACTGGAAACATGGCAAACATTGTCCAAATCGTATCCATGCATCTAATAAGAACGCTGGAGACCAAAAAGAAAATAGAGAAAGTAGTAAAAACATCGTTTCTAAACCCTGTAACATTGACCAAAGGATACTTCAGGAACAGAAAGAGAAAATGGAAAAGTGGATTAAAGAAAATGTCGCAAATAAGTCCACTGAGGTTCAAAGACAGAATACAAGCAAAGTGGCTCCTGCTAGAAAAGGACCTGGGTCAACTCAGCATACCATATCTAAAATAGGTAGGACATATGTAAAAGGAAACGCTTCCATATTGTACAATATGGCCCTTAAAAGAGGAAATGTTGGAAGCGATACTTCAGATAGTGACTCTGATAAACCTCCACTGAAAATGACAAAACCAAGGCACAAAAGGCTTGACAGGATAGCGCTGCATAATAGTGCTAAGTTTACGAGGAAAATTCAGAGTGCATCTGATCCAGAAATGAAGGATACCACGAAAGAAAAAAATCCAATAGTACACGTTGGAAAATACAATAGGGCGGTGCAACGACAAAATGTTCTTCCAAAAATAGGGTATAATTTCAATAACACTATTGAAGCAAAAACTAGTCAGAAATTGAGTGACATTTTGGAAGTTTTGGATAAAAATGGACCAAAAGTGAGAATTACAGCTGAAAGTATCGATGAAATGTTTGATGGGTATGCCTCTACGGATAGTGAAAGTAGTGAGGCCTCTACCCTGTGTGAAAGTGATAGTGAGCCTGAAAGTGTGATTCAGAAAGATGACAGAAAAATTAATCCGCAAAACGTAACAGGCTCATATTCAAACTGTGAACAAAGAGAAGCAAAACATTTAGCCTACAAAAGGGAACGGTTGCCCTCTATTTGTCTTGAGTCAGATAGTGGTGTGGAGGTACTGTTTGAAGGTACAGAACAAAATCTGAATCAGGACAATGCTGGTGCACATCTACCCAATAAAGACATAACGACAAACAAAACAATGACGGATCAGTCCTCTGGGTCAGAGACAAGAAGAAATCCTGATTTAGTAAGTGATGAAACAGAAACTAGTTCAAGCCACGATAAAGAACAGATAAAATCCAGTGGCCTAGATCCATCAAAAGCCAATGTCATACAGAATGTCAATTTTGTATGTCATAAAAATGATGAAAAGGAATCAGGTATTGGTGTTGATGGCAGTCAGACTAATTCAATATCCACAGCTGAAAATAAAAGCCACATGGACAATAGATCCGGCAATGACCATCAATCTTTACACTACCATGAAACCATGCAGGAAAACCAATGGCCAAGAGTGGATTGTAAAAAATCCATTGATGGTCCAGAAGGAGTCTTCCTGAACAGAAAACAGGACCAGGATTGTACATTTGCGGGTCAGAATAATGGAGTAGGAACAAGAAGTCGTGAATGTGATTCAAATCTGGATCGTAAATCTTATCCAGATTTCTCCGAAGAAGGAGAAATGAGTAATGGAGTGACTGTTGGTTCTCGAGCAACAGTCGACGGCGAACATGCTAAGACGCAAGACATTACCCACAGTGTAAAAGATGATCGTTTTGAGGATTGTTCGGTAAGGCCTCAACAGTCACTGGGAAACAGTGTTTGTAAAAGAGCAATTGGCTGTGAACATAAATCAGCCTTTGATTGTGATGAAAGTCACAAAATAAAAGCGGACATGAATTCAAAGCATGAAAATTACAAAGCAAATGAGCCCAATAACAGTGGGAAAGCAACTGAACAAGAATTTGAAGAATTAGATAAGTACCATCATGTAGATCAACAGCATTGTAACAGTCAAATCAAAGCAACGAGAAAACTAAGTACGTATAATGATGCAATTATCAGTCAGGCTGATATGGATACGAAAATTATGCAAAACATTAAAAGTAAATACAGTGTTGACAAAACTGGATTTGCGGGATCTAAGCCTGCTAATGAATGCGCTGGGAATTCTAATGGAGGTATGTTTGAAATTGATTCGGCAGCGCACGCATTAACGCAAGAACAAAACGCGTGCATGGCGGATGGCAATAGGTCCTTGGAGAGCAATAAATATTGCATGTCAGATGTCAAGTCTAATTATTTTGATTCGCAGTCAATTCCCAATCAATACCTGAGCTGTAACCAACATGATAATGACTATAAAGGTGACTCACATTCAATTAATGGTGACAAAATGTCTGCCACAAATGCGTGTTTAGGAAAATATTTTCCAAATGCAGCTACACTGGGACCGGAAACTCATTCGTCGGAGCCGAATATGGCAGTCCATAAATCTACAGCAGACATATTTGAATGTAGTCATGAATCCAGTTTGATTTGTGATGAGGGTCTGCACTCTGAGTGTTATTCATGTGGAAATGGGACCATTGTAGACTACCCTGGTATATGTCAGAAAGGAAAGGAAGAAGCAATTAAAGCTGAGAATTATACAGAAATTAATAATAAACGTGAAGAGGACATGAAAGAAAACATCAACTATAATAAATCAATGTCAGGTACAGAAAACTCTAATCAGAGGATTATTAAACATAGAACAATTTCCTGTGATGGATCGGGGGTGGATACCAACCTTGGTGGTGATAGATTTAATGAAGGAGAGTTGAAAGGGTCCTGTAGAAATTTGGAATGTGTTGACTTGGTTCAAGACGATGGCAATTCATCTAAGTCTGATTTGTGTCATAATGGTGCCCAAACTTGGGCAACCCAAACACAGGCATTTGATGGAAGAGATAATGGAGGTTTTGGTATCATGGCAGAGGCAAAGGTGATCACTAACTCAAATTCTGGAACGCTGGAAAGAGTTGCTGACCATGGTGGTAACTCTGCTGCGAAGGATGTGATATATGGAACAACAAGTGCAGGAGAGCAATGGGGTCATGTGGAATGTGAGCAGAATAGAAGTCTCCCCGGAGACCCAGAGGTCCATCAAGCCACAGTGACATCCGCCTGTGACCCCAGTTCTGGTGGAGAACCCAGTGGTATTCGTCTAGAAATGGATGCAAACAATGTGGACCCACCTGTAGACTTGAAGAACAATAAACAAATTGGGATGAAACATGACAGTGTTAAAGCTGCAACTAAATGCGACGATGTGTCGCGTGGCTCATTTAAAAAGGAGAAAGTTGGTTTAGAAGGTGATTTAAATATGTCCACTGTGGTTACAACAAAAGCTAAATCAGCCACTGATGGCTCACATTCCTTGCATAATACAATTACCAGCAAGATAGATGGGCCCAGTGGGTCTGCTCTATGCGCTAATAGTGCAATTACTTATGAACCCTACCTAATGGCAGGGCCAGTGGATGCCTATAACATGCCAAATTACATGGAACCTACATCTGGATTTCAAATGGGAGGTGCAGATCCAAGCTGCCCAACAACAAATGACAGTAAGTGCAGTCCCTTGGATAAGCTTGATGTCCAGTTAATCCCATCTGACATCCTCAAAGACAAGATGGATGTCCAGATTGATGGATCACATGCGGCTGATGAGCCAATGCCCGGCCGAGGGACCTTTGATGGGACACGAGTCACTACAGGTGCCATGATAGAAGGTCAAATGACTTGTCATCAATCAACTGGAAATGAGGCACAGGAAGTATTGGTTCCTGCCAGTAGCCTAGATGACAAATGCTGTGCAGAGTCAGGAGTGCACACGCAAGACGCAGGAGGTAAGTTAAATGTTTCGGCTCTTGTAAGTTATAGAATATATTATTTGAGTGGTGAATTAAATTCATACAGGATATAGAATATTCATGTACATCAACTGGTTTTTTAACCTTTTCAATAACACTTACAAAAATTGTAGTGATTTGGTTCAATACATATTCATCACAACATAGACGCATTCATGTCCATGTTTTTTTAATGTTAAGCTTATAGCCAATCATCTTGACTATCATCTATGGAAAGTTCTTTTGTTGTTACTCCAGTTGCCAAATATAGTGAATACACTAACTATTGTGACTGCAATACCGAGGCTGGAACTTAGACCAATTTAATACTTCGTTTCATTGCACTCTGGTTCTTTAAAAAAGGTTTTTTTATCTCGGCTGAAAACCTAGACTCCAGTTAATCTTGTGCAGCAGGAAACCTTTTCAATTATTTATTTAAAGTGCTATGGAATTGTTCAGGCAAAGATCTGCCGGGGAAACTTACAGGTCAATTTAACGTTACAGAAGGTTGTAAATCAAGGCGTTAGGAACGGAATTCGGCTGAATAATGGCTAAAGATCACGCTGGGTGCTTTGCTTTTTGCGACTTTTTAAAGTCGCTTAAAATCGTAGGCAGCTGCAATACTGGATGACGGTTTTAAGGTTTTGTTAAAAATGTCAAAACGCAAAGCAGTATGCCATTACACAGAATTCGTATAAATTTTGCACATAAGGGTAAGGAGCTCCAATAAGCTGCCGTGTGAAACTTCTGATAAGAACTGTTTACAGCAAAACAATCCAGAATCGAAAGGCACAGTATACAAAACCTAATTTATTTCGTAATTGAGCCTTCTCGAGGACCTAAAGATAGACTACAGACTTTATTTTAAAAAAAAACACGAGATGCCTTTTTTGGCCATTGATACCTACCTCTGTGCTTGCCTTCAGGCCATGCCAGGCTTGCTTGCGTGCGACTATCAGAGAACTACAAACAAAATTTTGTTTTTCATTTTCAATGTAACAAGTCTTGGGTTATAATGTCAAATGAAAAATAGCATTACACTGTACTTTTCACGTTTAGTTTATTTTTATTGGACCGAATATTTTAAGTTATTTGAAACGAATTTAGCAGTATGCAGTGGCGGTTTCCATTTTGTGCCATCAGTTTCTCCTGTATTTTACACCAATCATAAAACTCATCACAAATACGACATTCAAGGGGCAAGCCGAATAAGGGCAAGTACAATGCTCTGGCCAATGCGATTCACGCATTTACCCAGCTTGTGTTTATGTAAAACACTAAATCATTATATCAGCTTATTGGTGCATGTAATCACACATCCGAAGCTGGTGTAAGGTGTTCCTTACGAGAAAATTGATCAAGCAAATTAATTTATCGGCACTTTACTCGCCCAATATTGACAGGCTCAAATTGCCATGTCAAAATTAATTTTAACCTAAGGTGCTGGCTACGTTTCCATACAAATAAGGCTGCATCCTTGGCAGGTTTTTAATTGTGGATTGCGGACAGAATTTTATTTTGTCTAGTAATACCTTTTGGCTGAATTTCCACCAAGAAGTTATATCCAGTTGCAAATTCACAATGGAAAAGATGTAATAAAATATGTATTTATTTGTAATGTAGTATGTGCATATAATGCAGTAAGAAGAGTTACGTTTTATTTTGTGATTTATAGCCTTGAACACCGGCAGGAGAACTCACCCTGCATTGGTCTGAGCCATTTTCTAATGGTGATAAGACTTCAAGGCTGGTACCGATCGTGTGCACTACTTACTAGGTGCTAATTTTACACCTTGGTACGGTGAGATATGTGTTACACTCACTGGGATGAAAACCCTTTGCCTTCCAATTTGTTGATAGCAAAAGAAACATTGCTCTGTCGAATGATTTTGGTCCTACGATTTTAACATGGAAATTAAAACTTCTCTACGTAAAATAGATTCAAGGTGGGTAATGGTGTTATGGTGTTAATTGGGTACATTGTAAATTTTTAAAAATCCCCAATTTGAATCTAAATAAAAAGGATCTTTCAATGATAATCTAACTCTGCAGAAAGGGAAATGAAGGGAAATGCACGTATTCTTCAATGTTAACAGAACGGGAAAGGTAAACCGAAGATGTGATGTGATGAATAACGTTGCCTTTAGCATGTACTGGGTGGAAGGCTCATGCAACTTTGAACGCAGCTCGTCACCTCAGAGTCATACATCATCTTACCAAAGAACCACTGAAAACATCTGCGTAGATAAGTGTAAAGATCAACATTACTTTTTTCCTCGCCCGTAGTGAAATATTACTGAAGCTATTATTGGCTTAAGCGTATGTGAGTTTTACCACGTAGGCAGGGCTATGAAAATTGATAGACGTATTTGTTGCATATAAAATTAACATCCGAATTACCATTGCATCTACATGTCCATAAATAATTTCGAAGCAATTTGACAAAGGACAGAATACTGTTTTCTGCCTCTGTCTGTCTGTCTGTCTGTCTGTCTGTCTGTCTGTATTCTCCTTCTCTCTTTCTCTCATTGATGGAAAAAGGTTAACAAGGGTCCTCGGAATCGTGTAGTATAGGGATATATATTTTTCGGAAGTCGACGGGGGTGCAAATGAAAAGCGTCACTCCAACTGCTTGAAGTGACCCGTCGCTCCGTCCAAACGTTGAGACATGCAAAGTATTAGTAACGCAAAATAATAGTAATGGTCTATCCAATCTTCTAACACTGAAGCTGGGCGATTTAATAAAGAATTGACAATAAGGTTCATGGTTTATTTTCTGACAATCGTGCTTTTCATTGCCGACGAGGGAAACGTCTACAGCTTTTCCTTTAGGTTGTAGAATGCACAGAAATACATATTGCTCCTTCTGCACCTGTCTCAACTCAAATCTCTTGAAGCAGTCAATCGATATGTGTTTTAAAAAGAATTATGTGCTAAGCTTTCATTCGCTCATTTCTGATTCAAAACGATCTATTTGTGTCATCAATCTATTTTGTGTTTGTGAATCATAAAACAAATCTTACAATAAATGTCTTTTTTTCTGACATAAAACCTTATACATTTTATGCATAATTTAAAAATGTGCAGATTAGCCCCATGTTTATTTGCTTCAATGAATCCGTTATTTTTTTTCTGAAACATATTTCATGTGCTTGTAAAACAAAAGCAGTACTAAATCACCTATTGCATTCAAACATGATATTCTATCTGGGGATTTAAAAACAATAGCAGACACAGTGGTTTGATCACTTTGATGTGTTAAATTAAATCAATATCCACATCATTAATACTTAATACCCCAACAAGATACATAAATAAGATAATTGCATTAGATATTATTGCAGCGAGACGGGGATAACATTCGCATGTGTGTATGCCCCAATATAATCACAATTAATCAAATTGATGGAAATTTAAATGTTACCAGTCTCTCACGGCCAATTGGTGGCGCCAAACTTGATCAATGGAAATACAATTACGGAGACATGCTGAACGGTGGTGTGTTAGAATGTTTGTCAGATAAAAAAGTAAAAACAGTGTAACTGGTTGTTAAACCCATTGCAGATCAGACGTAGTATTTCCCAATGTTAATTTTTAAAACCACCACTTCTTCATTATTTCAGGTTAATAATACTAAAAATCAAACCAAAAATTATGGAATTGAACTAGATTGTATAAATTGATAAAAAAGCAATACTTTGGAGATCAACTTCTGGTATTTAGCTAAAATGAGAGTTTGAAATGTAGAAATTCACTATTGTTATTTGAAACTAATCTGACTAGCTACAGTATAGAACTGCATATTTGAGTTATTGTGGTTCACCTTTAGAAATACCAAAGAATTTTAGTTTAAAAAAAATGTACAAGTAACACGTTATTGGTGAACATCCTGTCTTTTCTCGAACTAAATATAGTTCAAATGGATGTCACAAACTCACGCTTTCATACAAAAAACACGCCAAATCTCTTGTTACCTTTTTGTTCAGTTCTATTCAATGTACTCAAAACAGTCGAATAAAAATATCTCCGGGATAACTCAATCAGGAGACTGCAAAGTATTGGACATGACGTCGGTGTTTCGACAATGCTAGAACACTGAAATTCAAAACAAAAATCTGGTCAGTATCAAATTTAATCCTTTTTCTTCAGGTTTTTAATTAAATTATCTGTAAGATCTAACATAACTATCACTTGTAATTAACAGTATTGATATTTAAATAAATTTTATACTAAATTTTGTAAAATAACCAGGCCCACCAAACATGTCAGATCTGGCAAAGATCGAATTAGATAAAACCACTATTGATACAGAACGATCCTTTATGCCAAAATAAGTGATGAATAATATTGGATTGTCGATATAGCTAAAAGGCACATCACCATAACTGAAATTACACGTAATGACGCTGCTTTGTTCATAAACAAGAACAGCTTATGAATAGCAGCTTACAAACGACTAAGCCGCTTCACTTTGAGGTGTCATATTGCTTATTAGATTTAATACTAAACCCAGTCATGCAGGCCTTTTAAATGCATGCATGCATCAACAGATGTACGCAATCAATACTAGACGGTTACGTGTGAGAATAAATGGTTCTTCTGATGAAATATTGATGCGTGAAGCTGAGACAGGAGTTCAAAAGGGGCCACGGGTACCCAAGGGTCTTTAGGTACCTTTAGGGCCCACGGCCCCCTATAAACCATGTTTGACCGTCATTTTGGCCCCGCTTGGGCTGTTAAAACGTGTTTGGCCCCAATCTTGGGTCCTTCTAAATAAATTTCTAAATATGCTACTGCGGATCAAAGCTCCACCCAGACCAGAGGATTTAAAGACCTGGTACCCGAAACCTTTAAGTATTGTTGTGAAATGTCAGAAACCAGTCCTCGTTTAGTCCTTATAGATGGCGTGTATGTCACATACACAGCCTTAGAGAGCCCACCATTATTCAGCTTGTACAGCAGGCTGTTGACACCCGGGCACCAGTCTAGTCCAGCTGATTTGACTGGTGAAACAAACCATCTTAGGGTCATTTTCGGGTCAAGTGATTGCCCTCTCCCGTACCCTACTTTGGGTCCCCGGCCTAGTCCTCGTTGGCTGCAGGAACAGGGCTGTGAATCACCACGCAGCATTCGCCAATATTGGTGAACATCCTGCCTTTTCTCGAAATTTTGGGAAGTTTGTGACCCGTTTCAACACTCGCTGTAACACACGACAGGGCTTTGATGAAAATTTAAGGTTGTGAAAATAACATTAGGAACGTTCGATTTTGGGAGTGTATTGTTATGGTGTCACATTTAGCCTTGATATACACACTACATTGAAATCGATGCTGATTAATATGGTCCAAATACACACACAAAAGGAATTTGGGACAATATTAACATTCGTTGTTTTTGTCATAGCAGGAAATTCACATCAATTCTAGCCCGAATGACTATAGGAATTGTCTAGTTATGGCACCACCATACACGACCTTCACCCCTTACCAGCCTAACGGTCATCCTTGACCTTCCCCTACCACTAAGGCCCAGGCCTATGAATATGCATTAAGTAAGGGTCACGTCCTTGACCCAGATTCCACCAGTTACATAATAGCCCCTGCCCAAGTTCAGGCAGTGCACACTAGACCATCCTCATGCATGCAAGGTTATATGTCAATAAACATAGGAGTCATCATCATGACTTGGGTTCTAGTTATACGACCACACGCAGCTTAACCCCACGACAGGAAGAAAACCTTTAGCCATGGCTGTAACCAAGTGTCAATTGGACATGTGACTTTCTATGTCTTTAACTTGGCCTATGAATTTCCTGTACTGAAATGACTTTTAAGTGAAATCTAAATAAAAATAAACAACATGTTTTCATAGCTATAAACGTTTGTGCTGATAGGGCGTTTAAGCTTATCTGGAGTTTATGTTTTTTCAAGGTTAAGCCACTGATGTAAACGCTAAAAAGTGGCCTGCAAGTTAGTGGCACGAGTGTTTTCGTATGAAAACGTGCTGAAAATTAAGAGTTTAAGCTGCAAATAATAATACCTTATAATTTAAGGCGATTTAAGCTCAATCAAATGAAGATTAAAGCTAATTCTAATTACCTTAAACAGTCTGCTTGTTTGATGGTATGGCTTTACTGTAAACCGGTTAAATATATCTGTGTAGTGATAAAATTGGACAATGATTAAGGAAAATTAATGATTTGAGGGACTTATTCCCAAAGTGCTGTCAGCGGGCCTTTTAATTCCTACTTTGTTGTGTTTAAACCGGTCGTGGTGTGTGTTGGTTTAAACCATTAGATTAATTGCAACACACAGGACAGAAGACAAGGAGCTTCCTTTACCACATTTATTTTCTAAGATAGTAATTAAATACATGTCGAATACGTTTTAAGACATTGGCGTTTACTTACAGATGCAACAATCCTTCGGAATAAAATACTTAAACTTTATTTTGCACAATTTAGAATGTTAGGCAGACATTTTCAAGTGCTCTTTACAATGTTTATTCTTCTGCTCAGGGCACTTTTTTCATACTGTGTCATTCCATTCATAAGGGGGAGCCACCACCTCCCAGACCAACTCCCTGGAGAGCATAAGGTTTTCCTAAGGAGCACTGTCTCTTTTTCGTTCAGCCTTTCAACACAGAACATATTCGCACTTATACGAAGTGTATTTACATGAAGACTCTCTATCGCTCCATTTCTCTGATTATATCCACAACATCCAGTCCTTCTCAAGGGATCTTGCTGTTAGTGACACTACTTAATATTATCTCGACATACAGCGGCTAGTGTGCATTAACGGTAGGTCAGATACTGGACTGAAATGGACCTATTTTTTGGCAATTGGGGCGATGACAGATCACATTGTGCAGAATGTCAGTCACAGAAAATACCACGTCACCCACACATGTCATGGAGTAATTCTATTTACTACTATAATAAACGTACTTGTTGATGCAGATATTAATTTATGGATGGTTTAAGTATGATTCATAGGTGCATTTACATGTGAGCGCAAAGGAGTAAACTCAGTGCGTGTACCATTTGTGAAGGTCCGAACTTAATTAATGACGGATCCAGGTTTCCTGGGTTCGCACACCAAATTTTAAATTAAATTGCGTTGTAACTATCATTTCTATGACCGGGAATGGTGAATCTTAGAGGAATTTTATCGCCCAAGGAGCCCTGCATCCCGGCTGTCCATCATGGTGGGACCAGCAACTGAGCAAAGTTCAATTCCCGAACATGGCCGGTCGAATAAATATTTCTTGTATTCAAACCATGACAAGAACCCTGCTCAGTGAGAAAAAGAAGTATTGTTTCAAGATATCTTGTACAATCTTCACCTGTTGCAATGCTTAATTCCTTTCCAACTAAAACAAGAGCTTTTGAGACTTGATTACAGCTATCTCAGGCGGCCTTAAGCTCCTTTGTGGTCACTGCCTAACATCAACCAAACCACTACAGTAGGCAATAGCATTAGCATTCAGTCTTAACCTAGACAGAGTTACTCGCTTGCTTCTGAGGATTAAAGCTTCCGAAAGCAGGAAGTTCCATTTGCTTTATGTCTAAATTTATCCATTAGAGGGCCAACGAAGGAAGTATTTTGGATGTTCATTGTGTGTTGAAAGAAAATGAAAAAAGGACCCCTGATAGCCATCTCTGAAGTTTTCGCGAAACATTTTATTGACGGGTTTGCATTTACGTTAATGTATTTTCTTCGCAATATGCAGCCAGGGTGTTGTATTTGTCGTCTTTGGAACAAACCAGGTTAAATATTTGAATCAGACACACTTAGACAAATATGTGTTCCTTGTGCATGCATTTTTATGAAAAAAATAATTCTAGTTGAGCCTCTTAGTAAATTTGCCAGTTAAACCTTATTATGAATTAGGTACTGTAGCATCAAAACGGTTTTTGCCAATTATTAGATTTAAAGTTTTATGAATGGAAGTAACCATTAGCATGCCCCCTCCACATTGGTACCAATTTACACATTGGAACAGAAAAATATGCTTTAAGGTCCCTGTAAGTTTATATCTCTACTGACTAACCTATCATGGCAAATGATATTGTCATGGAGTAGCTTTTCCATGACTTTTGGTTGAAAATAGATACTAAAGGGTTATGTTCAATATCCATTTTGGTATTGCATTAGGTTATTGATTTGTACCTGGATTATTCTATTTTGGGTCAAATTATCTGAAATTGATAGGAATAGTATTTGTTTTAGCCAAAGGAGACCATATTCCCTGTCCAAAATGGTTCCGGTTGATTTATTACAGTTCCAGCTGGGTGATTTCAGTCACAGGTGATTGATTTGGTGCCTGAATGTCCCAGTTACATGCCCTAATTGTCCATATATGGCCAAGTGCATAGAAACCGTGTTTCTAGGGAGAAATGCTGCCTTAGGCTTCCAACATGATCATTGGTCATGTAGGGATCTTCTCCTTTTCATTGGTCAAAATCCAGCAGTACATTAGGTGCATTAGGTACAAAAGGTTATCCAGGGTATGTCTAGCCAGTTTGGTAATTTTCCAGCCCATATATGGTATTAAGCAAGGGTGCTTGACCATATTTGGTCAAGTCACATGGGGTCTGGAGCAGGGGTTGATCCACCCTAGGCTTGGGCTCCTCATTTGTGCTTCATGTGCTAGACCAGTCACATCATAGACTTACTATTTGTTCTTACTGACTGACTTCTACTGTGTAATATGGCTTTTAGACCCACAGGAACAAATGGACATTGGGTTGGTATTTTGTACCACAGATATCCTTTACAGCATTAATTATTCGTGTGCATGTCTTTTTAGGGTATTTTACAAGGTATTGCAATAGTTCAAGAACTTGAGTCATTTTCAGTTGTTTCTGATAGAAACACCTCAAGTTTGTTGCTTTAAATTAGGTTGCATGTCATAGTTGAGCATATCCAGTACAGGATAAACTGATTCTTGTCCAGATTTGTGTTCATTTCATTGTACTTCATCAAATGCCAATGAGTTCAGTTTAATTTGCCACATGGATAATATTCCTACATCAATAGTCACGGGTATATCCCAGGGGATTCCTGAACAAGGAATATTGCTTGCATTCATTTTAAACACATTGTGGTCAATGTGACCAGTTTCCAAATTGTGCAAATTGGCTTTGAATGTTCAGAATCAGTCCCAAATGCCTTCAATCTCAATATTGATTCACGTTCAGTCCATATTTCCTGCCAGAAACCAGTAATTGACAAAATATTTGCTTTCACTTATCCTTATATTTTGGAATCTTTGTACCAATGACTCAAAAGTATTATTTGTTTGTAGATTTGTCTAGTTATACTGGATTGCTCAGTTTTTCATTAAGTTGTGAATCTTGTAATAAACATTGTAAGCAAGTAAATATTTGTTTCTCTCATTGCGAAAACTCCTAACCCCACCGTACTGAAGCAAACCTCGACATTACAAACAAGCATACGACCCTTTTACCCTTAAATAGTAGGAGGCCAGCTTTTCTGGTCCAGTGAATCCCACTCAATGCATTTGTTTCAAAATTTCAAAATGTTCATGATATTAATAGTTCTTTGCATTATTATTTCTTTACATTTACATTTCTTTTCTATTCGAGAAGTAACCATGTTATTCAGTCTCATTAAGCCTGTCTCAACTAAAATATTATTCGGATATTTAAACCGGTGTTTACATAAAAAAAATCATAACAATGCTATTGTCTAATTGCTGATACATAAATGATGAGAGACACATTGGGAAGAAGTTTTATCCACTTAAAACTTTACTATAAAATGATAGAATTAGCATTGTTATCACAAATGTAAACGTGCTGCCCCTAAAATTGACTGAAATTTTGTTATGTAAACACCGGATAAAATATCACGAATAAACCTTTAGTTTAGACATGCCTATTTAATCATGTAGCCACGTGTAGCATCTTGAGGTATTACTCACTTCTAGACACATACTTTCATTCAATGCCATAAAGGTCCCATCTATAATTTTCTTGTGGCCTCATTCTATGTTCATCAGTACACGGAATTCGTACGAGAAGTTTAACAATAGCACATCAAAAGCACAGCGTGAAATCCTTTCGTTCTCTCCTTTGTTTTCTTCGTTTCCAAAATGATACGATCTTTGTGTACTGCTGCTATTTGCACATGCATCCTTTTTAATGAGCACACTCATAAGGATACGTCCTTTAATTAGAATATTTTGACTTCAGGGGATAAGTTCACAGACTTTCCAACTGATGTCAGGCTAACTTGTTATGCTGTGCATGCATG
>JBCAUI010219305.1:0-16661 GCA_038406195.1 Haplosyllis anthogorgicola
GCAAACCTTGTGGCCTTACTCACCAAAATTCTGACAAAGTGCAAAACATCTCTACCCTGAGTAGTCACCGCGTCATTCATAAACACAGAACCTAAATCTTACACATCAAATTTTCCTTGTACTTCTAATTCTGATACAGCCACCAATCATAATTACTCATGATCACTGAAACAAAGAAACATAAAGTTAAACATTGTAAATTCTAGTACTTCTGTTAACCATGTGAACAATATTTTATAGCCTTACAAGAAAATACAATGATGAAAACCTGCGGTGCACTGTGGTGCCAGTGTATGGGACAGCCTTAATGGTCGAAGAAACTGTCAAAGTTGGATGTAACTATGTTATATATGTTTGGTTTAAACACATATTGTGTTATGCACATCTTGTATGTTGATCATGTATGTCGTTTGTGGTAATCCATCTGGTAAACAAATAACTTTATTTGAAGTTAGTCTTCCAAATTAAACGATATAACGAAATTCTTGAAATTTCTAGCTTTAACCTTATGTATGGGGAGAAAGACAATATGGATTTCTTCTTACGTAAAACAGCCTCATAATTAACTTTCATTCCGACAATTCAAATTATTTACTTTTTCAGTACACAGAATTCGTATCAAAAGTTTAACAATAGCACATCAAAAGCACAGCGTGGAATACTTCGTTCTCTCCTTTGTTCTCTTCCTTTCCAAAATGGTACGATTTTTGTGTATTGATGCAGCAAACTATCACATGTTTGATTTGTCTGGTGTTTTAAATAGTCTAACTTTATTCCTAATTGTAAGGACATTATGTTATTTGACAACTTGTTGCTGTGATTGACGAAGTTTCCATTGTCTGGAACAATTCCTAATACAGAACCGCAATGTGGAACTTACTGGAATAAGACAAACAAATCCTTGCAATGGGAAGATACTCAGCTAATGAGTATGACACTAATGAATATTCGTGTAATTAGAAATAGCTGCTGCTGCACAGAAGTGCGTGCTTGTTCCAATGAGTTCCTAAATCCGCCGGAAGCTCTACCGATATTACAACAGTGATATTGAGTGTTTCTCTGTTTTCCATTGTAGATGCTCCTTCAGGGAGCCCACGTGCGGTGCCTGCAAAAGTAGAGAAATTCGAAAATGCAGAGGTAGTGTTGATATGCGACATTTTATCCATTGATCCTGGTAATCCAGTCTGTGACGTATTCACGTGGAGCAGGATTGGTGATGATAATGCACAGTTTCCTAACACCAAACAACTGGCCTTCATTTTGAATGCTGATACGGACGGAAACTACACTTGTCAGTGCGCAAATGCGCATGGGCAATCTGGAGTGTCTGGTCCATCTGATGTGCAATTGATCCTTAAAGGTAAAGGATAAAGAAACCGCCAATATGTTGATTAGTGGCTCTGATTTTGCTTTATTAATGTTTTCAGTCGTATGTGTCTGTGTGTGTGTCTGTGTGTGTGTGTGTCTGTACAGGCTATAACTTTTGAACCGCTGGACCTAGAATCTTCATTTTTGGTATGAAGGTACATCTTTATAATATCTAGGTCAAGATTGAGTGCCAAGACCATTGGGTCAAGTTCCAAGGTCACAGCAATAAAAAGTGTCCAATTTTTACAGGTATTAGCCAATGTCATATATTGTAATGTTTATGACAAAGTCCAGACAAGGTCAAGGTCAAAAACAAGGTCAAGGTCATTTGAAGGTCAAAATTCTATTTTCTTGCAATTTCTTTCAAGTTTTAATTTTATGGCATTTTAATGTCTATTTGTGAAGCGGGTGGTGGGCTTTCGACTGAAAGGCATTCTTGTGTTTTCTAACGTTTTGCTGGATACATTTTGTCGGCTGTTCGACTTTACAAAAACATAAGGGTTCATCATACGGTGTAATTTTAATTTAGATGTAATTTGGCTGAGTTCAGTCAAAATGAAGTATTATTTTCTCAATATGTTTGTTTACATATTTTTTATAAATGAACTTGATTTGAAATTTAAATTTTTATAACTCTTTGCATTATGCAGAGGATAAAATATATTTGCAAAGTTACACTTTCGTCAATTTTTACGAAGTAACTCAAGTTTTGTTTACATACAAAATCGACAAGACATCATCTCTTTTTTGACGTGGCTCAGCTGATATCTTTAACTTTATGTTCAATATCAGCTCTAACAGCTGATTATTTGGTCTGTATTATATACTTGTTACAGATTGTAATGATACTACGCAATGTAAACAAGGACAAATATGTCTGAACAACAATTGTCAACAAGGTATGAACGTTAAATACATCTGAAGCTGGGACTAGGCCTGATTAAATTATTGCAATATAACCATTTGCATTACAGCCACTTCAATCTTCAGGATGATATGTAAACATCTAAGTTTTGTTTTGAAACAAAAATAATAATTACGAGATTTTCCTCTGAGCCCTGCAAACTGACCAATAGGCTCCATCGCAACTCCCAATCTTAAACCTTGGTGAATAGGACTGGGAGAGTTTGTAACTTCCCGTATTGCTGTTACATTAACAAAATTAATTCAAAGGAACGTTTAACGATGCAATGTGACTCTTCAGAATGTAATGAAGTATAATGATCTGGCACTCACAGCTTTGTCCTGTACAACCAATAACGACTGTGCTGGAATACCTGGAACAGAATGTGTTGCGGATTATTGTCAACCCCTGGAGTGTACATCATCAGGCCAATGTGTCCATGGACAAGTCTGTTCTCAAGATATTCCGACAGCGTGCGTATGTAAGTATATTTTCTTTAAAATGCGAAAACGACTGTTAGTAAAATTCCTATCAATTTGGAAACGTACAAAAACATCAGAGTGAAATCAGTACAAGAAAATCATATCAAAGCTACAGATCATTACCTTACAAGATTTCACTTACATGATCATTTTTTCTGTCAATACAATTTTCTAGAAATGAAAGATCATTTTCGAATGCTAACTAAAACCAAAACAACATTTTGGCTACATTCTTGAAAAATGAGCTTGATAGTCTACAACAATAGCAAATTATATGTTAGTATATTGGAAGTGAGTTTCTAAATGTATTGTATTCTACACTTGTCTACACATTACAGACCCCGTGATAATCCAGGCGGTCGGAGCATCGCAACTTGTGTTGGAGTTCCCGGAACCAGCCTCAGTCGGTACTTACGAAGAGATAACCTGGTACAAAGGATCTCGAGAAGAAACCGTCGCCATGTATCATCCGGATCTCACGGGAGATGAAGTGTTTTACTTCGGGGACTTTTGTTCTGGTGAAGAACCATGTGAATCGTCAGAGAAAGGTTTGTAGTTTCAGATCAGTACACGGAATTCGTATCAGAAGTTTAACGATAGTGCATCAAAATCTCAGAGTGAAATTCTTTCGTTCTCTCCTTTGTTCTGTTGGTTCCCAAAATAATACGATTTCTGTGTACTATTGTTGCACAACTTGTTTTTGGTCAATGTTTTTTTTATGTTTTTTTTGCATAGTCGGGTTCCTTTAGTACAGATAGAAATATAGCTCGAGTTCAGTTATCTAAGTATATCAATCTTCAATGGAGGTCTCTGAAACCAAGACAAAAATGTTTTGTTTGACCAGGGTCGATTTTTAAGGCCACTGATTACCCCTTTTTGGACCTTCCCCATGGGTTTTAAGACCAGGGAAGTTCTCTACCCTGCACTCTTCCTTGCTTGCATACGGTGATCCCAATAGTTCAGTCTGTTACTACACCTGCCCTTTCCACCAATGGGCGTGTACAGTACAAAGCTAAATTAATAGAGCTAAATTTTATATTATCGTGTATCATTTACATTACAGGTGAACTAAAAATTCGAACAGGGGAACTAACAATTCACGAAGTCAATCAGACAGATGAAGATTACTACTACTACAGGTTCTTTGCGCCTACGGGTGGGACGACAGATACAGGAGACAAATATGAAATACAACTTGGTTTATGCGGTAAAATAACCTGCATTCTATGGGAAGAAGTATGGTACATTCAATAACATCCCACTAAATTTACGGTCTCCGAAAATACATCAGAAAATGAAAAGTTCGGTAAAACAACAGAAACCTCTGCCGGTATATCTAAAAACAAGTTTGAAGTAGAATGACAGGAAAGTTACGTCCCGTGATTGTACTTTTTATTTTTATTGTGAACAAGTACGTGATAAAATTCGTACTAGAGCAAAAACACGGTACCTTTTGGGAACTCGCTTACATATCCTTGTGGGCGATTTTTGTGTAACGTAGAATTGGGATAAAATTCGGAATGAAAATGCTCTACTAAATTCTTGATTATGCCCTGTATTTTATACTGTTGCCAATAACAAATTTTGTATGTTACAGAGGAGGTTATAGAAGTCTGTGGATCTCTGGATGATCTCTTTCAGTCAGTGTCCCTCCCTGATATTGATCCGAAATGGTCTACACAGCAAGTAATAGAGGCCTTTGAGAATGCGTTCACAACAAGCAGAACGTTCCAAAGGCAGACATCGTGTGATGGAATGAAACTTGTAACCACTGTGACAGATAAACTCAAAGATTGGATTGGTACCAGGTGGGGCCTAGAGTTACATGAAAAACTTTCCCTTGGAAACATAAAACCTTACTTGGCAAAGTAAACTGGGCGATTAATGATTTTGAAATCACAGCCCAAATAATCCAAATTACACGCACGCAAAACGTATTTAGTTGCCTTCATTTGGTCTCTTGGGTCCCGAGCGGAAAATGATTCCATGTTTCTACTGTACTTCATTTTGAAACCTAACGCCTCAACAACTTCAAAATTCAACTTTCAGTACACGGAATTTGTATCAGTTTGGGAACAATGGCGCATCAAAAGCACAGCATGAAATTCTTATGTCCTCTCTTTTGTTCTAGACGTTTCGAAACTGATACAAATTCCGTGTACTGTAAATAGCTCGTGATGTACGATATGTAAATACACCCACTGGAAGTATTGAATTTTAGACAGCTTTAAGATAAGAAAAATATTTTTGTAGATCACATCAAGAATCTGCAGACAATGACTAAAACGCTCATCACAACTGGTGTCAGAAACTGGTGTGCAGATCAAGAAATTATCGTAGAGCCCTTATCAAAAGTACAAAATTCATCTTTTCATTTTATTTACACATTTTTTGGAGTGAAATGGGGTTTCATCTTTGTAAATGATTAAAATCTTTTATAAACAGTACGTTTTCTTGTCAATGTGTCTGGAAAAATTACATTTGTAACTTCAAAACAAGCACTGTTATCACAAATATATGCTGATCTCAAAACAAGCCAAAGGGTTCATTTAACATGTGTATTAATTCAATTACGATTGTTCTCTATGACAGCAAGACTAATTTAACTTTACAAAATGGCTGTGCCCCCACAAATATAACAGCAGTACAATAGATATGTCGAATACGGTACGTCCTTATTGTAAAAATAGAATAATTACAACAGTAATTTACGCGTTGACCGGGTGAAAGTACATTAGTCACAGCATGGATTCAGAAAATGAATATTTAGCACAAATCAGATCATATCAAATCAGCTTGGTACAATAAAACTTCCATATTTGGTTTTCTTCGGGATAACGACACGACGTGACATATTTACTGTTCGCAAAGATTATAAAATTTCAGTGGTCATTTTTTCTAAGACAGAGGAAAAATAAGCCAAATTGACATGATCATTGGCACTTTTTAGTAACTAGAATTAGCCTCGGTTGAAAAAGATACTCCAAGTATCACGTCAAATCAGAAGTACTTGAGTATATTTATCAATTCGACAGAACATTTGTCAATCAAGCTTTTACACGTTAGAAACGAGATGTCCTAAAATACAAATCCTTTTGGTACAATTGATTTCCATGCTGTGTCTTTCACGCACTATTCTCAAAAGGACGAGCTGTGAACAGAAACTTTTCTTTTGTGTGGTATTATTTGTAAGAAATAAAATATTCCGAAATAATAAATTTATAACCATTTTTAAACAAGTAAGTCGTTGTTTACTGTTGATTCTTTACCCTTTCTCTTCTGCTTTACTGAGCATGCGCGAAAAATCTATTTATTTGGAATGATCAGCTTCAAATGAAGATGACATAAAAATTACTGTAGTAATGTATGATTTTTCGCTTTGTGATGTCGAAAGTAAAACTAACCATGGAATTTATTATGTTTGTATTTAGTTGTTTGTGTTTATGTTCACAAATTTTATCACACAGTGAGTTTTCAAACTCTAATGTTATTTTAGTTGGTTGTACGAAAATACAATTAAACATGGAAATAAAAAATTGTTTCTTTCCTCAACTTGAACTTGGTGATGACCACACTCCAAAGATGAGACCACATTTACCTGTGATGCAACCTTGGAAAAAAGAGAATAAATCATTTATTTCCATGCAAATTCCGTGCTAATTGGAATGATGTAAATTGCTGTGAGATTTGATATTCCAACGGGTGGGCAAAATTTTAGATTCTAATTCTGGACTATTTTAGATGCTGAATATTTATGTGCTAAAGTTGGAGGGTATTTTACGTTAAAATGCACTGACTACAAACCGGATAATAACTCTCTCAGATAGTACCATGATTCCATGAGGATTGATTCAACGGCAACGTCGAATTATACACAACTTTATGACAAAAGGGTATTGAATTCTCTCAAATATTTGTTTCACCTGCGTATGCAGAAAGTTTTGTTTGTTGTTAGTATGTCTGTTCATGCTATTGGACGGTCATCGGAATACAGTTTGTACGTTGACAACTTGTCGTTTGCAGCAAGTCAACGCTTTATATTGGTATAATTCAATAAGTCAATAGCAAAATACTCCATGGCAAAGTGGTGGCACGTTTGATTATACAGCTAGAGAACTCCTCTGTTCGAGTCACCCTTAATACTACAAAGTTTTTTGTTTGTTTTTCAATTGATATCGGTTTGAACTAAAACCGTTATTAATTTGACTTACAGGAACACTTTGCCTAGGTGAATTTTGAGTATCGATCTTCGGCTAAAACATTCTTGTGTTTTTGTTTACGGTGGTAAGTGTTGCATCTGCCAAACTGGAACCAAATTCTAGCCACACGCAGGGCCACTTGCATCGGTATTTTGGACTAAAGAGTACACGGAATTTGTATCGGTTTGGGAACAATGGCGCATCAAAACCACAGCGTGAAATTCTTATGTCCTCTCTTTTTTCCTAGACGTTTCGAAACTGATACAAATTCCGTGTACTGATGACTCTACTTTCTGGTTTTCAACAACATTTTCATCCTGCTATTCCAATTTTTAGGATGAACCAAATTATGGCCGCATAGTCAGAGGTATTATTTTATAAAGGATTATGTGAGTTATGAGGACCGAGGAGAGTACACGTGTGTGCGGAGGTTGGGTCATCATGTCATTCATAGGTTTTACGTCAGTGTTAAAACAGGTAAATCTCATTGTATAGTTCATGACCATTTGACATTAGGATGTGTTACCCTGACAGATTCAGACTATTTAAACTCTAATTGTTTTATTATTTCTTATATGGGATAAACTCGAAACTAAAATGCATATTAAGCAGATTTGTATGACTGACTTGTAAACAACATATTTCTGGTTTGCCATTAGTATTGTCGACTTCTCTTGCAGAATGCTGATTTTGCAAGAAAGTTGGAGAAATAGTGTTGTGCAGCAAAGTGCTAATTTCTTAAAGAATGCAAGAAAGAAAACAAGGAAACAAATATATGTACGTCTATGTATAGAAATTAATTTCTACACATTAAAACACCCTGCGTACTCGTATATTTTCTTTCGTTTTTTTCTTCCTTTCTTAGTTTTTAATATGCTGTCATTTATCTCTGTACCAGGGTGGAGGACCTAAGTCTCGTAATGCCAAAGTAGCCGTATGCAATTTCATAATGACAGACCAGAAGTTCCATAGGCACAATGGTAAAATATAGGAACTGTCATTATGGAATTATATTTCCAATCATGATTATATCCAGTTTGGACCACTTTATACAATTATTTTACATTATTTCAAAAAAATAAAGATGACAAGACATTATTAAAAGACTACTCTATGTCTTCTGGTTTTACTTTTTTAGTAACATTCTAAGATGGCATAGATAATTGGTCCAAGAGTTGAAAATTCCTCTGACTCAATATATTGTCACCATTTTACCATTGTGCCTATGGAACTTCTGGTCTATCATAATGAAATTGCATACAACTACTTGGGCATTAAGAGATTTAGGTCCTCCACCCTGTGTACTCTATCATTCAAATCAAACATTCTAATCTTGTGGTGGCTGAATGAACTGTAAATATTGCCATCATCTTGGACAAATTTGAGTGACAGTTCCAAAAATAGAGAGAGGTTCCTAACATTCAATTGGTGCGACATCCATGCTCTATTAATTTTTAACCCATTGGCATTAGGCATGGAATGTTTTGTACAAGGAACATTTGCACATTACTGTTTATTTTTTATTAAACAAATTACACCGGTTGTGGAGGAAATTGAATTTCCAGTGTTACATTGCTAAATGCTTACATCAAGTACAGCATAATTCAACATTCTTCAAAGGCAAAACGCTGTTTAATCATCACAAAAATATAACAATATTGAATGTACAATTGTCTGGAACAAAATATAGAACATGTAACATAACTGATGTGTGAAAGTTGCATCGAGGCATTCCGAATGGTACGGATCTCGAGTGATGCGTTACGTGAAAAGATAATTCACAAACCCGCAAGTCTTTGCGTAAGTATTGCAATTTTTTATTTTACATTCCTTATCTGTGTTCGACTCACGACGTAACAAATAAACACATGAGGCAAAGGATTACTCTTAGGCAATTAAAATTCACGGTAGCTAATAGACAAACTGTTGGAATGATACTAGAAAAATGGACTGATATTAAGATCCATCGCCAAATGTTGATCCTCGGCTTAAATCATGGTAACATCGTGTTAACATAAGGTAAGAATGTAAGATGTAAGGCACGTTAAAAGACACGTTACCAAAAGTAAAGTAGAGATGTGATGTGTTGAGGACAACTTTTTTTGACAGATTTTGTAGGTCTATATATTTGGCTAATTTTGATACAAATTTAAAACAAATACACCATCTATTGTTTATTATAAGTAGCAATTATGAAATGTAATTTCATTACAATTAGAAACAGCATAGAACATCCTTAATATCAATTACAAAATTCATCAAATCTAATAGATCTGACAAAAATTTGACAATTGGTAATTGATAATTTGATAATTTGAAATTAGGTAAAACGTCAACTGCACCAGACAGGCTCACTCCATAATTGAATCATGGAAAAGTACCCTGTTGAGGAGAATATAATATCTCTTGATGCTTGGAATGATTGATTGCTCCATAAAATGTGTCTATCCTTAAAATTTCATTTTGCCAAGGTGACATTTTTATCCCGGTGTCTGTCACCATAGAAAGTAAAAGAGAATAGCAAAAAATCTGTCTGTGGACCCTACACCCTGAATAATGTAGTGTTATTTATAGCTAACGTATTCTAAGGAGGCATTCAGGGCATTTTACAAAGTTATTTTGGACTGAAAAGTATATGGTTCAATCATTCGTCTATACTTTTAGCTGTGTAGTGTACTAAAATGAAAGAATACATTACGGGTGTTTTCGTCTGCCTGATTTCTACTATTGAATCACAAGGTACGGATGACAAGTATACAAATAAAGCCTCAGCCAAATTTTAAACTAGTATATACATAGTTGATAAATTACTTGAATTTGCTGCAATTTGTACTTATTCAGTAAACTCATTTATGTTGTGTGAATACTCACGAAGAAAGTTGCAATCTGAAGATCGAAAAAAATTCAACAAAAACTGCAAGGTTTATTTTATTTTGAAAAATCACATTTTGCATACAATTTTTGTCCCCATCTGCTCGCTTAGAAATTTCTTATTTATTTCAATCAAGCCTCAATTATCTCGATTACTGTATTTTAAAGTCTTCATCTCACCTTCATACCTGTTGATGTTTTCAGTGTGTGACAGTAGAAGTGAATCTTCACAATGCTCCGAAGGCCAAATCTGCAGAAACTATCAGTGTATTGAAGGTTCGTTTATCTTTGCAGAATTTGGTGAAACAGTACATGTAGACAGTAAATTGGACAATTTTAAAAGAACATTTGTTATTTTTCCCCTAATTTGTATGATTTTCCTGAACTCAACCACATTACATAGCCGTTTAAACTGTTTGCATACGCTTGTCCCGCTTGTAAAGTCTTTGTCATTTAAAAACCTAAGTAACAAACAACTAATACAATGCACGTTTTTACTAAATCAATTTTACCTCACTGAATATGTCTGGTTTAAAAACTAATTTTAGTGATTACTCTAAAATTTGTCAGATTACTATCTTTGATACAATTTGATACTAAATTTAGTAAAATATCTTATAAAATTACAACAATTTGAATGTATACTATAAATTGCAATTACGCTGTCTAGAAAATTAAGTGAATTCAGGCAAATTAGCTGAATTTCGAATAAATTAGTTTGTTTTATACTTTTAAAACTCTAATCATATTGTTTTAGCCACAGGATGCATAGATAGTTGCTCCGCACCAGGGATCGAATGTGTGGCGGACTATTGTCAGCCTAAATCCTGTACAACCACGGGACAGTGCGTCCATGGGCAAATATGTTCACAGAATCTTAGGCAATGCTTGTGTAAGTGTTTGCTCTTTTTCAATAATTCCTCACTTCGACTAAGATGCATTTATTGGGTTCTACCGGCACTGCTGTCTGCCTTTCTCTGTTTGCATGAGGGATGACCGGAAGATTAGCCTGCTGTATGTCGATTCTAAAACAGTGCACACCCATTTTGGTGGAAAAGGCAAGTGTACATTCGCGATCCACTCAACAAACAGACCTAACTAAAATTAATCAATTGTACAACAATAATTTGAGTACGCAGACTCAAAAATCGCTTTGTGTATAAGGTTATATAAATAAAATTAAAAAGAAGGATCACACGTGGTGACTTCGTGTCGATTTACAGAAAATGAAACAGTTCTATCCTGTGATCGAGACTTCCATGGTTTGATGTATTTTCCATTTTCTGATTACAAATACATTTTCTCAGATTTGGTCCGGGTTCCTGTAGAAGTGGAAACTGAGGTCATCCTGCAACCAATCCAGCACAGTACAGTGGGCAGGTACAACGAGGTTATCTGGATCAAAGGTCCTGAAAACCAACCGATTGCCTCTTTTGGTCGTCGAACAAGTGGACAGGCGGTGTACTTTGATGAGTATTGTAGCGGTAAGTTTAAAATTTGGTCGAGTTTATGACTGGTCATTCACTTTTGGATAATGGATATTCCTGCTTTTATCACGTGTGGTCAGTCACACAATAGAAAAAGTGTTTATTTTTCACTTTTATCGGCACACTTTTGGTGTATCTTATGCTGCATGTTGTGTAGTCAAACTAGAAAAAGTGTGGTGATAACGGTGAATAGTCAACCATTTTTCTATTGTGACTGACCACACATGGTGTAATGAATGATCATAGGCGAGAGAAAAAGACAACTAAGTTCACTTGGTTTTTTTGTTTATTCTTGTAGCCATGTCAACACCAGCAACACCAGAAGCCCTCAGTTACAAAGTTAGTTGGGAATCCGGTCGGACAATAGCTATTGAAGAATTCGGTAATACAGATGGTAGGTTACACAGATCTTAGGCCACAATTTTGCCTATGTCTCAACGTTTCTTTGTACAGATATTATTGTAGGGTTATGCTTCTTCTTATGGGACGCATTAGTCTCCATTCTGTGTCATTGTCCAAGTAAAGATATGAAATGTTATTGCTTACCTAATGAAATACAAATTCTGCATAGCAGATATTTGAATGGACTATAGAAAATAAAAATGTCTTAATTGAAAGAAATGAATTACTTCAAAACATGATTATACGATTGCTTATGTCAATGAAAAAAGTAGTTGTGCAACTACTAGTCTGTTGAATGTCATAGCAATGGTATCTAACGTCATGATGTCACCAAAGAAAACAACGTCATGGAGTGGAAATTGAAATTTTCGTTTTGTCTTAGTTTCTATTTTTTACAAGTTTTGGAGGCGGACGACCACATACTCTGTCATTCGACAGACAATTACAAAGACAGAAACTCATGACTCTACCCTCAGGTTTATGCCAGTGTGATGTATATTACTCGAACAGGAACCAACCTGTGCCTGTTACATTTGCAGGTAAAGATTGTTTGTCATCTGATAGAGTGGAACTTAATACAGGAACGGCACAACTAACCCTATACAATGTACAACGTACGGATGCAGATTATTACTACTGTAAAGTCGATGCAGGAACAAAATACGCAATTCATCTTGAAACTTACGGTAAGAGCTAATGTTAATGTATTTTTCTTAGAACCAGAGTTCCCTACTTTTAAACAACATCTCCTGAAACTCCTATCATTTTCAAAGCAAGCTTTTGACTTGCTATTGTTACAAAATGATAGGAATTTCACCCTGTGTTTAAAGTCGACTGGAATATTTAATGGGTTCAAAATTTGATATCATTACAGAAAGTTTTGACTTGGGAATGATATGGACCTTTACCTTGCCCCCCCCCCCGTGTAAATGTTAATGTCATACACTTGCACGAAACTCACATGTGTGTGTCAAATATTACTGACGTTAATGTTAACAATTATAGTCAAAGGTGCCACATTCACACAATAAAAACATAAAAATATAATTTCTAAACACCATTACAGTTGTACCAAAAGAGGAAGATATCATAATTCATGGTGTACCAGAATACATAATGACAAATGAGAGAGAAATGCAGATAACATGCACTGTACCTAGGATAAAACCGCAGCCTGTCGCTTTGTATCTACGCTTCAATGACCACAGATACGACAGCGCATTGAATAACGCACTGAACACTGATACAGGCACCTTTCAAACAAGTGCCAATTTTACACTGCAGTGAGTAACTTTTTAATGAAACGTAGCCGGACCGTAGTGGCAGAAAACTTTTATGTTGATGGACAATCGAGGTTTTTCCTAATTCAGTTTTTATCAGAGCTACTTTTATAATTTAAGTACAGACTAACAAAAATACGACACACATTATTTGTTGTGAATATTAGTTATTGTTGTGAATATTAGTTATTGTATATACATGATTTAATTGTAATTACATCAACAAATGAATTACCTTGTGTGAATTACGATATCAACCAAATCTGACAAATCTGTCAAATCTTGCAGAAACCGAATTAGGAAAAGCCTCGAATAATATTCGAAGAATATCTCGCACCTTTTAATCTAAGAGTTACACTATTTAAAATTCTTATGTTTTGATTATCACATTGAATCTTTGGCACCCATTAAAAGGATTGTTTGCGTACTTTTCACATAAAAACACTTAGAATGTCACAAGAAGACAATGGGAAGGACGTAACTTGCGTTGTTCTACCAGTATTTGGAAGGAATGGATCAATAAACAAAACGGTAACAGTAGGAGGTACTCATTTTCGTTTTCCTCGTTTTAATAAATTTCACAAATTAATTATTTTTTGAATTGTCTTACGCCAGAAGATTATATTTCTCGCAAAATAGAATACAGAATGAAAGTTATTGTTTTGTAAAGCATAGACCTTCACGCTTTTGGACTGAAATACACAGAAAGATTTACAGTTGAATAAGATTGATCGCTTTCATTTAGTTGTTGATTAAAAAATCAAATGACACTGGAATTAAAACATATCCTAATTTTGCAAATACAATTTGTTAAGGTGTTAAGTATGTGACAATAGAAGGCTTGCCAGATATCTTTGCTGAAGGCAGTACACATACTGTGTCGTGTATTGCAATCCAGACAAAGCCGGTTGTCATCGCCTTGCGTCTTGATAACATCTCGATACTTGGTGGACTAACAAGCAGGACCACTGGAATCCTTGGGCACACGAGGAAAGAATACGTGATGAGGTTACTACTCAAACTTTGTATTTCATTTACCAAACAAAATTAAAGGGTTACTCAGAGAATAATTGCTACTTTCACATACTACGCAATGCTTGCTGCCATGACCTCCAAATCAAATGACTTCATAATCTGCACGCATTTGGCAGTTGGTGAAGTGTTAGGAATGCGTCAAAATAGCGCAAACTCATCACTGAGCTACCTGTTGTTCATGTAGCGAAAATAAGTAATGTGCACATCATGGATTTCTATTTTTTCTAAAGTTTAGAAATTATGAGTTGATACTGTTGCCACAGCAAATTTATGTTGCGTTATGTTATCTTATTTTAGCTTTCGAAAAGAAGATAACGGTAAAATGTTGCAATGTACCGTTACAACATTAGACGGAAGTTCCTTAACAGGAAATAAATCCGTTAACGTTGGGTGTAAGTATGGGTCAAGAGGATGAAATTCCTATTATTTTTGGAACAATAGGAGATCAAAAACGTAGCGTGCAGTTACCCGGTTCTCTATTTTGTTCTGTACATTTCTAAATTGATAGGATTTTCAGGAGCTGTTGGGTTTTGGTCAAATTAGTCTTTATCCATTAAGACAATTTGCAAAAGCATTGTTTTGCAAGGATATGTTATGACACAGTTCACTTGATTAAGAACGTGATAATTTTTAATTCAGTAAGACAAATAAAATTTATAATAATGAGTAACTTTCCACTTGTCCAGATCAAGAAATTACCATTAAAAGTTTAGCACCCCGCTACAAATGAATTTCATGCTGAGATTATTGCATTGTTGCGGAGCGCTAAACCTTTGATAGTAATTTCCGAATCTGTTTTCAGATTCTCCATCAGGAGCTCCACGAATAAATCCAACTCGCCGTGAAAGGTTGGTAAGGGAGAAAATTACGCTAATTTGTGATACCACAGAGATAAATCACGGACATCCAGCATGTCAAACTTTTGTGTGGAGTAAAACGGGCAAGAAAGCAGGACCGTTTAATAGACGACAGACATACGAAAACAAATTGGAATTTGAAATGGATGCCTCTTTAGAAGGCAACTACACATGCTTGTGCAGAAATGACTACGGAGACAGCCAAATGTCGGCACCTGTTGAACTTGTAATTCTTGCTCGGGAACTTGGTGAGTACGTCCATTGTCCATTGGACCAATTTGATGGTTCAATCGAGCTGCCTAAAACTTATCTGCTCCTCTGCTGTGGATATGTCGCAAACATGTTCTCTATGACCCTCAGAGTTACTTCACTCATAATTTTGCAAACAGATAAATGTGAACTTACGGCACAATTTGAGGTTTTTCTTAATTCGGTTTTGCCAGATCTGTCAGATCTGACAGATTTGATAACTGTAATAATTTCAGTACAAATTAACAAAAATGCAACAGACATTGTTTATTACATTTCTTAGTTATCATACATGATTTAATTGTAATAACAAACAACTCATGTCCTCTTTTGTATCAATTATGATGTCAACCAAATCTGACAGATCTGTCAGATCTGACAGAAACGCAATTAGGAAAAACCTCGAATATATTTGTCTGATCTCTGTCTGTCTGTCTCTGTCTGTCTCAGTCTGTCTCTGTCTGTCTCTGTCTCTGTCTGTCTCTGTCTGTCTGTCTCTGTCTCTGTCTGTCTCTCTCTCTGTCTGTCTCTGTCTGTCTGTCTGTCTGTCTGTCTCTGTCTTTGTCTGTCTGTCTGTCTGTCTGTCTGTCTCTCTCTCTCTCTCTGTCGTAGTTCTATGTTCAAACGCAGGTCCAACAGTGTACATCCAGATTTATTGCTCCGGGATTTTATCTCCAAACGTGATTTTCATTTGTCTTTTGGTTTTAATCTTTGTGGCTCTGACCTCATGTAACCACCTAATATGGTAAGAAACTTGCACATCCATATTTACATAAAAACATGTCAACATGATAGTCAAACCAAGTCTTATGTACCAGAGCTTTAAACAATAATAGACATAACCTGTGCAGCAAATAAAAAATCTTGACAATTGATGCGATCGGTGTAAGAAAGGATGAGTGTTCGGGTTATACTGAATGACGATGTACGACCAAATATTCTGCCAAAAAGTTGTTTGGTTCAAAAGCACTATGTTCAATTGCTGACAGATTTTCACACGTGGCCACCTGTCCGCCTCAAACCGTTTTGACTTCGGACTAAGCTGTGAGAGGAGTCAAATTCCTCAGATTACGTTTTAAAATTAGATCTACATTAATTTCAGCAAGAAAACTATTCGAAAGCTACGAAGAGGTAGCAACAGCATTAGAGGTTAGTACTGCATCTTACATTTTCCTTCTATCATGTGGGTCTGTGTACAAGAAGGCCTTCGTAATTATTTTTAAATTTGAATTACGTTTAAATTGAATTGATAAATTAAACAAATGGTTCCTTTCAGACGTTTGAAAAAGCAAACTATATAATGGGGAAAAAACGGTTTGAAAAAAAAATGAAATTTCACTGTTGTTGTCTTCAATCAAGTTTATCTCGATCTTTCATCCAAAAGAAATGTACAGGATGGTGTGAATGTGTACAGGACGGGACAAATGTGACTTTTTATTGTAAATAATCCGTTACAAACGGTAGTCAACTGATCAGGATACTTATTTGAGGGATACAGACTTTCTCTAAAATCGTAGATGCATTGGA
>JBCAUI010219416.1:0-16660 GCA_038406195.1 Haplosyllis anthogorgicola
TAACTCCTGTTGTTGTTTAATGCAAGAAGTGATGTGATTGGTTGACCCAGCTTTTTTTTAAAGTAGCCTTCTGATTGTGCATACCAGAAGTCGTGTAAACATGGTGTTGCAGACCAATCTGTCTTGGGTCTTTCATCGCTAAAAGGTTAGATTAAGCCCAGGGGATAATCTGTAGTCTAGTCATATCCCTATTAGTTTTTGCCCCCCAAGGTTAAGTAGTGTGATTCTGGCTATTGGTCTTTTCCTACCTGCGTGTCCAGAATTTCCACGCGAGCGAACAAACTTGTTTCGTGGCTTTGGAATCAGATCAGGATTTGGAAGCTTTAAAAAGTTATCTATGAAACCAGCTTCTTCGAACGAATGGGCGCAATTTTGTTTTCATATTCTGGTACCTAAAGGGTCCGTTTGAATATGATTTTGTTACGAAAACAATTGTAAAATTGCATTTTCTTCCAATAGAGGCATTGAGTGCCAACATTATAATTGTAAAACATTATAATTGTAAAAACCTGGCTATTGAAGTAAATTGGTCACATTTCCAGTTTGAATGAAATGTATTTCAGTAACAGTTAACCACTAAGACCACCATAAAAACAGAATAAGGATCATTTCATTATTTGCTCTTGAGAAATATTTAAAAGTGGCGAAAACCCTGGAAGTATATCATATCTTCAGCTTCTAAATCTGGTTAATTGGTAATTACCCTTTCTATTGCAAACAAAAAACCCAACTCAAACAAAACTTGGTTCAACTTCCCCTGCAGTTCTCAACCAAGAGGAATACCATCGTCATTCATCTACCTTATTTGTGAATTCAGCTGCATAAACACCTTAATAGACAACAATTCTGCACCTAACCTCCGCGAGTCAACTGTTTACAACCTGTAAATGGTATCTGGATGTAAATAAACAAGTTACATTTATCTGGTGCCTCAATCTGGAAGATGATACCAGATGTTCCATCACAAAATATAAACACTTTTCCATCCATCAGAATGCCAACTCGCATTATTAAATATCAAACAAATTGAAAACCAGAATAAATCTTCATCCAGAATTAGACAGGACGTCAGTCTATGTCACAAAAAGATGATAAACGACTCATTCATTCATAGTCAAAGATATATAATTTACGAGACAGAATTTCCTCAGTGAACTTTTGAACAGAAAACATTCTCATCCGAGACAGAGGGATGGATTCCATCATAAATTTTCACCCCAATACACGTTTCTTCCATGTATTGGGCCGAACAGAAACAACACCGCAAGTTGTTACCCGATTGAAAATTGAACAATAGCATGAATAGCCTCACAACTTATAGCACATTTTCTAGCATAGACTGTGGTCAGACGTTTTGTGAATTTGTACTCCACCATATTTGAGTTATTAGGTCTGGATCTAAAAATAGTTGACGGAAATCTTATATATTTTCTTCAACATGAATAACTCCAGCTTGCACAAGGGTTAATAACCCCATTATACTTCCGCTAAAATCGTATTATTCATCACTTTATAATACAAAAGTTGGCTGGATATACTATGCCAATAAGCTGTCAATGGTCAAATATAAATAATCTCAAGGTTGCACAATGTATCAGGTTGTGTGTGTTACACCGCTTTCTAACGTTATGGTAATCTTCTGATCTCACCACTAAAGCTGCGTAACGGGTAAACTCGCTGATCAGCTGATTGCAACAATTCAGATATTTTACAAATTACATTTTGGGTTACTTTGTTTTCGAACAAATAACGTCGATTTTTGGAATGCCAATTCTAACAGTGGGGTCAATAATCGTTAACACATATCGCGATTCTTTGGTAGGACTGACTTCAATATAATTTAAGCGGAATAAAGATGTCCGGTCATTTACTAGTATGCTAAATAAAATATTTGTCCCTTAGTTTGCAAAGCTCCGAAAAATTTTCTTTGTTTTGTGGAGTGTCGCTCGTTTCACTTTGATGTTTCATTGCAGTACAATAGCAGCCTAAAAAACTAACTTCCGCACTAGTCCTGAACGTGTATCGAATTTTCTAAGTGACCGGTTATCTTAATCCACATGTGTCACAAGGGCTCCGTATCATGTATACATTGCCCCGATTCCTTCGAACATTTTCACCAAAAGTAACCCTAAATATACTGTTATCCTTTACGACAAAATGGTCGCAGAATGTGCCCTCATAAAATGAGTGGTTTACCGTGGCATTTGGCAGCAACCCCAAAGCGACAGTGTGACACACGACACAACTTTGTTACCCTAAATGGCTACTTAACATGCCATGAGAAATAGTTTACATGAAAGAAGTTAAAGACCTGAAAATAATGAGAGATTTCGTATATTCTTTCTTTTGAATTGTTTGGCCCAAACTATCCTCCAAACTGTAGAAAGTTATTCGAAAGTTTTAGTGCTCAGTTGGTACCTCATGAAAAAGTTATAAACTAAACAAAAACATCCATGATCTCTTTCTAAAAGAGATCTAGAGAATTCTGCCACTTTAAGTTTGTCTTTTTTCCCATAAAAACCCGAGTCATGTTTAACATAGCGACACTTACATACATCGCTATCTCCGGAGGCAAATATCAACAAATCACGCATGAATACGTCTGGGAGAATCCTTTTTCTGACCGAAAAATTATTGGGGTTCTTTGGCAGGTTACTTTGCAATTAAAAATATACTTGGCTTTAAAATGGGGTTGTAAGATAGCAATTTATTATTATTATTTATGGTTACCCACCTCTAGTTTTCTCACAGCACATTCTAATGAATAATTCTGAGCTTGCAAACCTCGGGATCACAAAAGCATCGGGATCACAAAAAAAATTGCACCACCGGGTTGTTACAGACTAACAGCTTTTCCACAAAGAGACTACTTTGTCCAATTGAGATAAACCCATCGGAAATATCCCTTTATGAGAGACACGAATTAGCTTAATTTTTATCAATGTGACAATTTAACAGCTTCAGTTGTGGTGAAAAAATATATATGTGTAGGTGGCAAAGAATATAGCAAATCTTCCTTTAATAAAGGCAAACTATCGTGTAAATTATCGGTCAATTTACGCAATTTCCTGATAATCTTTAGTGATTACAACATAAAACAAGTTTATTTCACCATCTGTTCTATCGTACTGTGTGTTACCTACGAGCTACTCAGACACTTAGTCTCAGTAAAGTTTTACACGAAAAATACAAGTAACGTAAAAGGTGGATTCGAAATACAAAACCTTTTGCTTAACGATTGTTCATAAACAAAAACTGTCTGCATGTATGCAGGTAAGAAAAACACCTATCTCAGCTGCCCACTCAATTTGACATATAAAGCAGTTTTACGTGATGCCAACATCTGACAGAAAACGACAAAACTTTCACAATCCCACTCAGATTTTACCTGACCAGCCACAAGCTAAACGCTCTTCCTATTATGCTACATTAGCACAATTTGTCGACAGTAAACGTCACATTCACGCGTATTTAATGCGCTAAACGAGTTTTATATGTATTTTATGGACTTCACCTTGAGTCGTTTACTCACCACTAAAGGAATTAGGTGCTCATCAATAATTCACGTTGTGCCTGAGTAGGTATTCGAATGTATAGCACGGAAAATTACCGTAAAAGGGAAGGAGGCTCACAGAGTTATTTTTAATGGATGAACTTTTCAAGCATCGGCCTCTTGAGACTGTGCAAATTTTATATTGTTTTCAAATCAAATTCGTGATTCTATCTATTCTAAAACAGACGGTAACACTGCCAAAATATCATGACCCTTATCAACATTCATACATGGAACGCGAACGTATCTTTGAAATTTGGTACTCATAAGAAAACAGAAAACTATTATTGTAATGCCAAATATCATAAGTAAATATATTAGGTACAGGTCATCCGACGGTCATTTCTGATGACTTGACCCAAACACTTTGTTCTGTAATGTATTTCTCATATTTACTTTTGCTGTTTCCCACTATCTGGTGAAATGAAATTTGTGTTATGATTGAGACCAATGCAAATAGTCAATATTTTCTCTTGTCTAAATGTCAATTCATTTAAAGCATGAAGTTTAATGTTTAGACAGAAACAACGAGGAGAAAGAGAGATGAATGTGTCACTTTGTTCCCGCAGGGAGTTGACCTTGAAGTGGTCAGATTATGGATCAATAGGCCTGTGCAGTGGTCATATTTTATTCCAAAGGCAGTCTTTGTTTAATCGATTAAAACAGGGAGTCTACAGTCTGTAGACAACAATGCATTTAAAGAACAATTCTGATATATGATATTCCGGTGCAAAAGCATGCCGCAGATAGTTGCACAATATAATCCAGATTATAAATAATTCAATATTCGGTCATTTTGATCCGACACCAAGTTCGAATTTGCACTGATATCTCCACTGTTCATTTATGACACATGTACCTTGTTAACGTGTTTTCTATTTAAAGAAAGCTGTAACTACGAAATCTCAACACTATATATTACGTTCTCCCATTATATAAGCTGACGATGGCAACATATGACAGGTAGTTACATTAGCAATACCTTATCACTTTTTCTCCTAACATCTGTAATGCAGAACCATAATTCAGAATCAGAGTGGTTCGCGTCATAATACCTTTACACTTTACATCATATTACATCTTTTACTTTCGCAAATCCTTACATGTTGCTTTTAAGCTTTTCTTTTTCGCAGTAAAGCATCATCAGCAGTGAAAGATGCCCTTTTCTGCCACTGACCCGATCCATCCTCATTAATGTATCTGTCATAAATTCATCCTCGGCAATGAATGGAATCATCTACTTGATGCGGTGATGAGGGAGACGATTCCGCGTGATCGAGAGGATCAACTCTCAAAAGTCGCAAGTGATTACAGACCCGGTCCGCTTTCTACGGCAGAACCCGTAACCTGCCCTTACTTTCAGCCATCTATGGTTTTGGGCGATCGATCACGAAAATTGTAAACTGGGAACATTAAACATAAAATTTATTCTTGAAAAACTAAGGCCAAATCACCAACCACGCAGATTTTGACGGGTGGTCGGAGGGTTGAGTTTGGACAATACACCCACAATTTCACAAGTTCCATTGCAGCCAGTTAAACCGTGAACCAAATACTGCTAAAGTAAAGAACTGTTTTGCTTTGAGTGCAAAGTCACAGTTTTGATATTTGAAGCCTGGAGCCCTAAGATGTAGGCCTGGACAATGACATGAAAAGTCCATAGGACAAAATACTACGGAAATTGCGACGCATGTCCTTTCAAAAGTACATTGCCTTCAGGAGGCAACCTTACACGAACCATACACTTGAGATGTGAACTTTTCGCCCAGGAGTATCCTGTTGTTTTTGCTCAGTTAATGGACACGCACTGGTAACTTTACCATGTACACGCGTCGACGTCATCGTCAAGATCAATGTGTGTGTGTGTGTGTATGTGTATGTGTGTGTGTGTGTGTGTGTGTTGCGCGAGCGCACGCGAGTAATAACATTTCTTATTCTGGTATTTTCCTGATGTGGAAGCAATGTGAAAGGAAGAAATAAACCTGGAATTAACTGGATGTGTGTATTCATCACAGCTGTAATCCACTGGAATGCCAAAAGTCTCTAATCATCAGACCAATTTGAACTTAAAAAGTCCGTAGAATAGAACCTATCCGCCTTAATAATACGGTGAAGCTTGGTAAACCAGGTGCTCAGTTATGGAGTGATGTGGTGTATTTTGTCAGGTGAAGAGGCGTGACCACACATTCCCCGGGTGATACCTAATGTCACAACAATGTTTCTGGTTCTATTCCAGACGCTAGTGACCACACATATTGTCAGACGTTGTTTGTGAGATATTTGGTTCCATAAATACAAATTACCTCCTGACATTTTCAATATATTGACAAGCGAAGATATTTACCAGGTAAAAGTAACTCGTGGAATATTTTTCATCGTGTTAGCAGTTCCAATTAGCAGGTCTTCGTTACTGATTATGGTGTAGCGTAACCTGTGATTTGTAATTGGAAAACAACATTACAATCAACACTAGGTCATTCAGGGTTTAGTCAGCAACTTTCTAAATAAAAATACACGCTTTCAAAGAAACTGTACATGGAAAGACGAAAGAAATGGACAAGAATTTTCACATCTAATGCAAAGCGTCATCCTAACTCTCTGAAGGGTTGATTTGCTATCTTGACCAATTGCAGCACCTGATTGTTTCATCAAGAGTAAATTGCACACGTACAGGCATTCCGCCACAAAATAACGCCAATATATGTGACTATACTAAAAAGCAGCTTCTAAATGGCTCAAGGAAATGAACTTATAAATGGTCAGCGGGCTGATCGATAGACCCAGGGTGCGACTCACTCATATGTAGAGGGGCAAGTGCTGGTTAATTAACTATGTTTTCGCTTGATATGTGCAAATATACAGTATATACTGTAAATATATTTAATCATATTTAATCGTATTTTAGCTGAAATACCCAACGCTAATTTTATACTGTTTCACGAGGGCTTTGCTTTTAGCTGGGAAAGATCATGAAAAGACCACGGCATGGATCCATACTGAAAAACATTTGATTGATATGTTGTCCAGTTTCTTTTTTAAAGCAGAAAAATTACGTACAGCTCTATAAATGCTCAATATAGTTACTGGGATTTGCAATGACCGCTCCAATGTACAAACTTTTGATATTAATCGAATCAAGCACCAGGCCACCCAGGCAAAAGTCATCCAGGTCCTTCTGTGTATGAAATATACTTCATGACCAGTTCCAATAAAATTCGCACTGAAGCCACCGTTCTCCAAGAACTCTATTGAAATATCTATATGAAAGGCTTCCGTGAAGTGCCATATCAATCTGGTGCAGAAGGGCTATAATACCACAGCTGTGAAAATTGCTCACCATTTTACATTCAGTTTCCTTCAATGTTATTTTGGCCCTTTATGGAAATGTGTGCGACTTGTCGCGTGGACTTGAAAGATAAAAGTACGATTCAATCAAAAGCTGACGTTATGTGAACATATGCATTTAATCTACCATTCGTTTGCTAATTATGGCTGATGAGATGCGCAGAAATGACAACTTAACAGAGCATTAAAGTTTTTTGAAGTAGGCACGACGCTTTGATGTAAAAATAGGTCCAGATGGACCTGAGCTCATTTGGCATTATCAAAATACTTAAGGCAATTTAGGTCACAATATCACAAGGATACAAAATGTCCAAGATCAAATTTCCAATGTGACCAATGAAAAAAACACAAATATGGCTGTCAAACTAGAAATATAAGCAGCATCAATGTAATTTTCACAGGAAATAAAGAGGGTATATAGATGCATATGATTGCAAAATATGAAGTCTGTATCTTTACCTGTGTGTCCACAAATAAGGTTCAAAGAAAAATGCAATTTTGGCTACCAATTTGAGAATAAAGGTCACAGGAACATAATTTTTGTTAGGCTTTGAGATGGGACATAGGTGCATATGTTTTTTATCATATGAAGTCTCTATGATCAATAGTGTGCTCAGGATGACTGTGCACAGATGACGACAACAATGCCAATGCCAACGACAACAACAATATCACAATGACAATGACAGACGATGGACACTTCATGATTCTATAGGCTCCTTGGCATATATTCCAAATGAGCCAAAAAACAAATATGGCTGCAAATTTGAGAATAATGGTCACAGCAACATAATTTTTGCTAGGTTTTGAGATAGGTCATAGATGCATATGTGTGTAAGATATGAAGTCTCTATGATCAATAGTGTGCTCAGGATGAGTGTGCACAGACAACACCAATGACAACAATGACAATGACAACAACCACAATGACAACGACAATGACAATGATGGACAATTCATGATTCTACAGGCTCTTTGGCAATTATGCCAAATGAGCCAAAAAGGAAGTAAATGTCTCTTAAATATCCCAACTTAATATATTATCTGATTAAAGCCGAGTACATTTGATAAATAAAAGTTGGAACTCTCAGATCTTTCTTCATTTGGAAAATTTGCTTATCCTTTTTCAAAATGAATCATTTTGTTGAGCACACAAACAAGTCAATTCCCCAGGCCTTACTTGTAAATATGTGCAGTCACAGAACAAAAACCCTATTGCAATTGGATCTCTGTCTTTACAAAGATCAAAGGAGGTGCCGACAATTATTCTCAGGTGAAATACTAATAGACAGGAGAATCTCAAATATGACACGGTGACGGTGAGGGTCTGTAGCTCCTCGCGGTGCCGGGTCTTGTCAAACGTTACATTTATCCTGTTTTAATTTCACAAGTATCCGATTACTTGACGGCCTAACTTACACGTTTAACGTCTATCTTTATCCTGTACGTATATGGTTAAAATAGTGCAGTGTTAACTACTAGGCCTGTCAAGGTCAACTGGTTAATCCGGTTAACCGGTTAATGTTTTATGACAGTTTGAACTGGTTAGTAAAAAATTATTAAGGTTAACCGTTGGTTAACCAATGTCAAAATTTCACAAACAAAAATCCCACTTGATCTTTAAGATCAAATTAGTGTGGTGGAATTGATCTTTAAATATTTTTCACTTTCCTTATATGAATTTTAACTTAACAAATTATTTATTTGCTTATGAACTTAAATGATCAGGAACCGGTTAACCTGTTATGGTTAACCGGTTACGAAAATGTGCACGGTTTGACAGGTCTATTAACTACAACGCTAAACGCTAAATCATGAAATTGCGTCATATGAAATCGCCACATTCTACTTCAACAGCAAACTCGGCGGCGTTACTTTAAATGTTGCGGTAGAATCCGGCATACTAGTTGACGTAAAACCTGCAACTTACACTCACTACTGTCGCTCTTACCGTTGTGCACGAAACGCTAAAGTGGGGAAGTCCAGATTACGTTGACTTGTGTGGAGGATTTTCGAGGAAAAGAAGCTTTACTCTAATGGAAGTTTCCTTGCAAATCCAACTTGAAAGTTATCAATGTATCAGGACTCAACAAAGCAATTAGTGAAGTACAAAATTCCCCGTTTCAAACACAGCAAAATATGTTACGCTCATTGCAAGCAAAATGTCGGTTTTGCAGTAAGCTTCCTGTCTGTATGAGATAAGCAACAGGTTATTTTTTGCAATGACATATCAAAAGTGCAGAAAGAACATCTTAACTGAGAAGTAACTTTATTACGTCATGAAATTTTTCAAAAAGTGAAATCACTTGGATATAATGTTACTGCAGACATTACTGGCGGATCCAGCATTTCTCGAATGGGATGGGGGCAAGAGCTTTGCAATACTAAAATTCAACTATGAATTCACCGTTTCAGTTAGCAACAATTATGTATTCGCTACATACAATTTACTAGTCATACACAAGAACAACGCCATGCAATAAAAACACATCAGGCGCAATACGGTTGACAATTTTTAAAAGAGGAAGAGATATTTGCATTTTCGCATCATATGGGAATGAATAGATCTTCGCTAATTACTATCATACAAGGGTTACGCATTAGGGGCAAGTACTTTATAAGTAAACGTCCTTCAGATTTAAGTAAGTACACTTGAATGGTAACAAGTATTAGTCTCCGCACTGTTGAGAAACCCTTGACCCGAGGTGCCAAGAGCATCGAGAGGTATTAGCTTCGCAGACGTCGGCTTCTTTGATGTTTTAAAATCCGTGCACATACTGGTGACAAAAGGTGATCAGAATGACAGTAAAGCAGGACTAAATGCTCTGTTTGAAAGTGATTGACATAAGAATGAATGAAAGTGAAAAAATGAAGGACAAACATTTGTTATGAAGCTCAGAAAACACAATAATCTCAGAGAGATCACAATGGAGCACTGCCCTTCCAAATCAAATTTCACTTCTAAGTGACAAATAAAATTGCCTAAAAAGTTCCTTTTGAATGAAAAGTCCGACAAAAGTTTATCCAACATCAGTTGGGGCCGACAGTGATTTCCAAATAGCTCGTACTTTATTATTTGCCTGTGAAGTGCCAATATAAGAAGTATTACCATTGAAGGATAGGGAGCATCTACTTGTGTGTCCATCACAACCAGTGACAGTTTAATAACCGAGGAGCAATGCCAAACTTTGAGACATTACTGAGTGCATTAATATTTAGTTTAAAACAACTGGCATATATACTAATAATGCAAATATTTGAAAGTTCAGTGCGAAAGAAAAAAGAAGGGCTAAACGGCCTTAGGTTCTGAGAAATAGTGTTTCAACAACAAAAATACCGCAAACAATCTTGGGTAAAATTTGTAATTGAGGACATAACCGATGTGGTGTATTGGTTTACCACATTATTTGGTCTGCATCATATGATTGATAAGCCTTATTGCATCATTAGTAGTGCTTTAACACTTAATCATTGCTCGACATCCACTATTACACAACTTATTAAATTGACTTTGCAACGATTGATCATACAATTTTCGGTATAATTACCAAAAATGCTAACATTTTGAAACGATACTTTGCATGGTAAATAAGTGGGTGTCTTAGTGCATTTCAATACATACCCAATGAACTCAAGTTTCTAAGTGAACTTTAAGAGTTCGTACTTGGTTCTAAACCGTACCTAAAAACACGGTTTTCTACGTCCACAGGGTGTACCAAATATCTTAATGGTAACGACGTGAATCTGTCTATGGAAGTAACAGATTTCATGTTTGAAAGTTTGATCGATTTTCTCCACTGTCAGGGAAATGTTACCGATACGAAACAAAAAAAAAAAAAGTTACGAAAACCTATTAGTTACGAGAACCTATTCCATAAAACATTTTGTTGATTAGACATTCATACAAAACTAAAAGCAAGTAAATCAAATTAATGGAGCAAATATATAACAAAATACGTCATCTTTATTACGACTTGGTGATTAATATTAAAATTTAAAGCAATTACATGACAAATGACACTAAACAGATCGGAAAAAAGCCAAAGTTCTGAACAATAAGCAAACCTCTCGATTCATTATTTAGCGGTATGTAATAAAACATGAGATCGGCAACATTGGTGTCAACTTTATTAATTTCATATACTGTTCTTAAAAAGCACTGACGTTTCTAACGGGCTTACTAACGTCATACGTACTTTTGTGCGTATGCTAATGTTAACTCCTGGCAGAGAACTGATCTAACCTTGGTGATACGGTATTTGCGTGCTGAACTTTTTGTATTCATTTAAACATGAAACTGTTACAATAGATCTAATGTTGTGACCAGACATTTGATAGCATGCACTTACAAGTACATTAACCGATCAAATAATACGGTCAAATGCTTCAGGCACCCACAACAAGGGTTTGATTACAACTTGGAGGCAAGATGGTAATTTGCGACATTTGACCATCAATGAATTTGTCTCAAGATCATGCTTGCCATCGCCGAAACACTTGGTCCAATCAAGGAGTTTTGGTTTTGGGTGATGCGTCCATATTTATAGCATTGCGAACACCCTGTGCCCTTAAGAGGCAACCAGTACTGTTAGTACATGTTAATATACACTAAATGACACAGTGTACCCGGTCTACCCCTCTCACCCGATTTCCTCACTTTGTCAATGGTTCATGCTTCACAACTGATTGAACAAATTATCAGTTGTTGTGAGTAAGGACCATCTTCCTTGATGCCAGCTACAGCTGACCCTACAATTGACATGAAAGCGAAGTATGCAACAGTCTTGTGTATTAATCTAGAAACATGCAAAGGAACTGTTTGGCTCGTGCTCAAGTATTTGGAGGTGTGTAACTATTGTTAAGGCTGGTGAAAAGACCATTGAAGTTACTACGACTGTAAACTGTGTTAAGAGTCCATGACTTGTAAATATTTAATGAAACTACGTAAAGTAAACAAATAAGTATCCAGTTATGGCGGGCTAGGATTAAATTGTTTCCGTGTATGGTATGTTTTGAGTCATATTAGCGCCTTTTCGCAATTATTTTGTTCACCAAAAGAGGCAAATAAGCCCAACTTGGCAGGCACTTTTGCTACTATTATTTGTAATATACTTAATATTTTCATTGTCGTATCTTAGGAAAATAATAAAAAGAATTAAACAAAGAAAAATCTAACACCTGCAAATTTGCCAAAAAAGGCGGGCAACATAAGTGATAAAAACCTCCGTTAAGTCAGGTATCCAACATAAACATCGATAAATAAATGCGAATTGTTAAAAAGGCACCAGAAAAGATGCTATCTTGCAAGGCACTCAGACCCGTTCTTGGACCTGTATCAATTCTTAACACGCTAGTAACGCCACTACAAAAGGAGATACGTTAGATGTAGGCGGCTAATTTGGTGGCTAAAATAAGAAAAACAAATAGGCGAAAATGAACATACCCGTACCAAAACAAACACGAAACCCCAAAAGACTTCTCAGAATGGGACATTTGTGCGGGCTTTTTTTCATTCTGTCTTGCGTTAATCACACAATTTCAAAATAGTTCGCGAAAGTATTAGAATCCGTTTTTAGGATTTGAATTCGCTGAAACGGTTACATGTACACACAAAAAAGCACTAGCAAACTGTATAATGTCACCAATGAACAAAACTTCTGAGAATTGAATCTCTATTACAAGCCAATTTGCTATCAAAGGTATTCTGCTACTGGTAATTCCTTTGAAGAAACTTCTCAACAGCGAATCTGGTCTGGAACTGTGGTGGGGACTGACCACTACCAACGACTGTCAGCACTTGGGTTTCTTCCAATATCAAATTGTGTTGGTTTACCCGTTACTCACTTAACTGACAGCTCTCATTATAACATTGACTTTCTCTCATTTCAGAACAAGAATGCATAACACTGGCTCTGAAGAGACGCTGTAAGAACGCGCTGAAACGCAGAGGAAGGAGACGCAACTTTGCGCGTCGGTGCGAAATCAACTTCCTTCCGGTGGTGTACCGGGAAGACGATGAGGACAGACGCGAGAACACCTTGAGGTGCCGGGGAAACATGCCCGGGTTTGCACCCTGCCCAGATCTAAGACCCATGAATGAGACTTCACAGCTCATCTGTAACCCGATTGAAGACAACAGTAAGCGGTGTGAGACTACACACGAGACTGTGCACACCTCGTGCAGGGACTTTGAGATCTGTGATCAGGCTGTCATAGTGTCAGGCGGCTGGAACAGGGAACTCTCGCTTCCCCACCACAAGAACAACGTCAGAGACTTCTACCATTTACTACGTGCGCATGGCTACCATAGAAAGAACATTCAAGTCTTCTTTGCAAATGGTGCTGATGCCATAGAAGGTGAGTGTTACATAACATACAGTGCAATTTCATTTTGATATAGATTCAATGTTTGAAGAATGCTAAAATGCATTAGCGCCATTTTAACTCCTATCTCTTCCAACTAACTCAATTTACAGTGAATATAGCAACGTTTTTTTTTTAACCATGGCAGTTGAAAAGTTGACCTCAGCTAAACTGAGCTGTTGTATAAATTTTTAATTTTTAGTAACAGTTGTAATCATAACCGTCTACATTTTAGTACTGAAACATTTATTTTTTTGTTTTGGGGTACTCCAGTCAATAACATTTTGGTTACGATCCCTGTGTTTTAAAACTACCTGTCACTGAGAACAGACCGTAGTTTCCATATGTAATGGCCTCACGATTTGGTCGCAAATGACTGGCTTCATAATTATAATGCTAATATTATGTGTCTAGAGGTGACTTTTGTTAGCGTAACATCCTGCCCTCTTTCCCGCCGAATAACCAAGCGAAGTCTTCTGTCAATCTAAGGGCCTAGGACCGGTCCATTCTGTTTACCCATAGCCTTGGTAACTACGGTAGTATAAAGGTCAACCCAGCCAGTACTGCCAGGAACACACGACCATGCACATGTACGTTCAGCACTCAATAAAACAGTCTAAGGCCATACCGCTCGTGTCTTATTATTTCACCCTTAGACATTATGATTGATACCAACTTAGTCTTTGAAATGATAATTGAATAGAGATCGAAATGTAATCATTTTCATGGCATTATCAAAATTTCAATCACAAGAAAAGGTGCATGACGTAGAAGTGATGTGAAATCGTTTCACCCCAAAATAACTGATATGTTAGAAATGCGAAAGAAAAAATACAATGTTTTTAAACAGTTCTGATTTATTGCGCTATCATCGTAATATATGCGTCTGGTGGTGCACCGAGACTGGAGAAACATTTTGAACAATGTTCATGTTATATGGGGCGCAACGTAAGAGTTTAATTTTAATCACAATTGTACAATAGTTAACGAACCAAGAAAAACAACATATGCAAATTGGTCTACTTCAAGTGGTCGCATGCCGAAAGAAAAAAGCATTAACCTTTGAGCTTTGATGTGAAGAAAATTATTTCACTGCCGACCACAAATGGAATAAAATCAAACCGAGTTTATAAATCAAAGTCGTAATTGGATGTGCGCGGTTAAGCAGGATTTATGGCAGATATCTTTACCATCGGCACCTCTGATAATGTTCCCTGTATTAACCTTTCAACTTCCAATCTCATACTTAATTAACTTTTATTATTCTTTTGTCAACAGTGTTTTTACAATGGTGGTAAGGTTACTGTCGTTTAACGATGATCTAGAAATGTGGTCCTTTGAAGTGCGCATTTGCCTGTTGTCATCATGAAATAAATTTGCATTTCATTTTGTGTGGCCATTTGCAATTTAACGACACAACCACAAGAAAGAGCCATTTGTGGCACTTTAAGGTTAAAACCCCAAAAGGCACAATTCATAGTCGTTTACTTTCGTCTACAATGCAGTGAATGTTGTGATCATATTTTTTCGTGCAGTGATATTATGTTCAGATGACAAACAAAAGAGAAACAACAAAACAATTGCCTCATTAATCAAGTAAAGAGAGCGAAGTTAAGGTGCATGAGCTATGATGTTCTAACAAGATAAAAGAGAATTTCTCTGTGATGTAAAACAACTATTTACAACTATGAACACCCATTAGCAAACCGGTGGTGTGCAATACTCATAACTATTACCGCAAACGTACTAATAAAGATATTTCTGGACAATAGCCAGGCACTTTAGCTCTAGGGTTTGAAACAAAGCTAGAAGCTACTACAAGAGCAAGAGCATTGTCGTTGGGGCCAGAAAAGGTTACATGTTGTATGCGTGACGTTACATCTACTTACAACAGAATTATCTTTGGTAAAATATATAATTTCATTTTACTAAAAGTAAGCCTATCCAATTGTTTGCATTACATTACGCTGACAGAATTATCAATGAGAGCCAACAAAAAAGAAGCTTGACCCATACATATTCATACCCGTTATGTAATGTCATAATGTTAGTAATATTCGGCAGAAGACTGACGATATTTTGCTTTACCATCTGGTTTCTACTTTTGAGACTACTTGTGCGATGTTTTATTTTAGATACACAGGCAATGCGAAAATTAAATAGAAAAAAATTATGGAGACTACAACGAAATTTCAGCAATACACAGACTCGTACATCTGAAAAATATTTTATTAGTTTGTATTTAATTTTATTTAACGTAGTCGTTGTTCGAAATTAGTTTTGAAACCAGTCAGACCAAGCAATAGTTGGTCATCCCAAATACCTCATGTGTACTATTCCTTTAATTGTAAAATTATCTGACAAATCTTAAAATCACTCAGACTGAAGTAACTTCAGCCAGTCGTTGTCCGACAGACTGGCCTTATTTAGAACACGGCATAATATCAAATGCCATTGTGAGGAAATACCATTCATAATTCCATATCATATTCTTTCATATAATTTTGTCTATTTCACTTTCTAAAATATTATGCATATTCAGCAATATGCAGATTCGTAGGTTTTAATTTTTTTATTATTTTAACAGATCAACAATATCAAATGCCATTGTGAGGAAATACCATTCACGATTCAACATCAAAACATATAATTCTTCCTGTATCACCTCTTAAAATCTATTTTAATGTGCAAACACATGAAATAAAGAATGTATTTACAATATTATAGACCATTGAAAACAAGGTCAATGACAACAAGATCAGCGACAATAAGCAAACTGTTAAAACAATTGTTAAATCTTTAAACTCTGCAACTCGTCAGTTGCAACTGACTAGTAGATTACTTGCATAGTAAGTCGACATTCGCCATTTGGCTCTGAGAGAGTATGGGCAACTCTTTATCTAAAAAATTATAAGGAAACATTAAAGGATAAAAAATAACTTTTTACCGGGATTTGATTTTGATTTATATCAATTTGGAAGATCAAACGAATCCTGAGTGGCAGGTAGACAAATCAATTTGCACAGTTCATGGTCATAACAAAGTGGAGCCAGCCATGCGAACTAAGTTTTATCTGTTACTAACGTACAAAGAGCCATCATTTATTCGTAGCATAACTAATCTAGACAATCCAGCAGGTTGCAAAGCCGTTGCATTGCCCCCAAATGCAAACCCCCTGCAACCAAAACCCATTAAAAACAATAAAAGTGAACAGCAATCAACAATTTTTTTGAGTTTAGCTATAAAAGTGGATTTAAAGTAATGATTTACTTAGATATGCCATTTAAAGTAATGTTTTGGCTGATTAGGCCTTAAAGCAGATTTAAAGTGACAATTTACTTAGATATGCCATTTAAAGTAATGTTTTTTGGCCGATTAGGTCTTAAAGCAGATTTAAAG